>CAKAJE020001420.1:0-65181 GCA_916610135.2 Macropis europaea
AGGCGGCACCTTAAAGCACATGAAAGGACGAGTAAAATGCACTATTAAACTTCTATGATAGGGCAATCAGAGGCCCGATTAGATCATTTTATATTTTGTTTAATATAAGATTTCAGGGAAATTCTATCACATTTGTTCAATTTACGTCGCTCCTACTTCAGATAGCGTATTGGGCTAATCGGCATCCTAAAGCGCGTGGAATGACGAGTGAAATGCACTATTACACTGCAAGGATAGGCCGAACAGAGACCCGATTAGATCATTTCACATTTTGGTTAATATAAGAATTCAGCGAAATTCTATCACATTTGTTCAATTTACGTCGCTCCTATTTCAGATAGCGTACTGGGCTAAGCGGCATCACAAAGCGCATGACATGGTGTGTAAAATGCTCAATTAAACTTCTAGGGTAAGGCAAACAGAGCCCCGATTACATCATTTTATATTACGGTTAATATAATAATTCAGCGTACTTCTATCACATTTGTTAAATTTACGTCGCTCCTATTTCAGATAGCGTACTGGGCTAGGCGGCATCTTAAAGCGCGTGGAAGGGCGAGTAAAATGCACTACTAAACTTCTATGATAGGGCAATCAGAGGCCCGATTAGATCATTTTATATTTTGTTTAATATAAGATTTCAGGGAAATTCTATCGCATTTGTTCAATTTACGTCGCTCCTACTTCAGATAGCGTATTGGGCTAATCGGCATCCTAAAGCGCGTGGAATGACGAGTGAAATGCACTATTAAACTGCAAGGATAGGGCGAACAGAGACCCGATTAGATCATTTCATATTTTGGTTAATATAAGAATTCAGCGAAATTCTATCACATTTGTTCAATTTACGTCGCTCCTATTTCAGATAGCGTACTGGGCTGAGCGGCATCACAAAGCGCATGACATGGTGTGTCAAATGCTCAATTAAACTTCTAGGGTAAGGCAAACAGAGCCCCGATTACATCATTTTATATTACGGTTAATATAATAATTCAGCGTACTTCTATCACATTTGTTACATTTACGTCGCTCCTATTTCAGATAGCGTATTGGGCTGAGCGGCATCTCAAAGCGCATGAAGTGACGAGTAAAATGCACTATCAAACTTCTAGGGTAGGGCAAACAGAGACCCGATTAGATCATTTTACATTAAGGTTAATATAAGAATTTAGCGAAATTCTATCACATTTGTTCAATTTACGTCGCTCATATTTCAGAAAGCGTATTGGGCTAAGCGGCATCTCAAAGCGCATGAAATGGCGAGTAAAATGCACTATTAAACTTCTAGGGTAAGTCAAACAGAGACCCGATTAGATCATTCTATATTACGGTTAATATAAGAATTCAGCGAAATTCTATCACATTTGTTCAATTTACGTCGCTCCTATTTCAGATAGCGTGCTGGGCTGGGCAGCATCTTAAAGCGCGTGGAAGGGCGAGTAAAGTGCACTTCTAAACTTCTATGATAGGGCAATCAGAGACCCGATTAGATCATTTTATATTTTGTTTAATATAAGATTTCAGGAAAATTCTATCACATTTGTTCAATTTACGTCGCTCCTATTTCAGATAGCGTATTGGGCTAAGCGGCATCTCAAAGCGCATGAAATGGCGAGTAAAATGCACTATTAAACTTCTAGGGTAGGGCAAACAGAGACACGATTGGAACATTTTATATTATGGTTAATTTAAGAATTCAGCAAAATTCTATCACATTTGTTCAATTTACGTCGTTCCTATTTCAGATTGCGAACTGGGCTAGGGGGCATCTTAAAGCGCGTGGTATGCCGTGTAAAATGCACTATTAAACTTCTATGATATGGCAATCAGAGACCCAATTAGATCATTTTACATTAAGGTTAATATAAGAATTTAGCGAAATTCTATCACATTTGTTCAATATACGTCGCTCATATTTCAGATAGCGTATTCAGCTAAGCGGCATCTCAAAGCGCATGAAATTTCGAGTGAAATGCACTATTAAACTTCTATGACAGGGCAATCCGAGACCCGATTAGTTCATTTTATATTTTGTTTAATATAAGGTTTCAGAGAAATTCTATCACTTTTGTTCAATTTACGTCGCTCCTATTTCAGATAGCTTATTGGGCTAAGCGGCATCTCAAAGCGCATGAAATGACGAGTGAAATGCACGATTAAACTTCTAGGGTAGGGGGAACAGAGACCCGATTAGATCATTTTACATTAAGGTTAATATAAGAATTCAGCGAAATTCTATCACATTTGTTCAATTTACGTCGCCCCTATTTCAGATAGCGTACTGGGCTAGGCGTTATCTTACAGCGCGTGGAATGGCGAGTAAAATGCACTATTAAACTTCTATGATAGGGCAATCAGAGACCCGATTAGATCATTTTATATTTTGGTTAATATAAGTATTCAGCGAAATTCTAGCACATTTGTTCAATTTACGTCGCTCCTATCTCAGATAGCGTAATGGGCAACGCGGCATCTCAAAGCGCATGAACTGGAGAGTAAAATGCACTATTAAACTTCTATGGTAGGGCAAACAGAGACCCGATTAGATCATTTTATATTAAGGTCAATATAAGAATTCAGCGTAATTCTATCACATTTGTTCAACTTACGTCTCTCCTATCTCAGGTAGCGTATTGGGCTAAGCGGCATGTGAAAGCGCGTGGAATGGCGAGTAAAATGCACTATTAAACTTCTATGATAGGGCAATCAGAGACCCGATTAGATCATTTTATATTTTGGTTAATATAAGAATTCAGCGAAATTCTATCACATTTGTTCAATTTACGGCTCTCCAATTTCAGATAGCGTATTGAGCTGAGCGGCATCTCAAAGCGCATGAAATGTCGAGTAAAATGCACTATTAAACTTCTAGGGTAGGGCAAACAGAGACCCGATTAGATCATTTTATGTTATGGTTAATTTAAGAATTCAGCGAAATTCTATCACATTTGTTCAATTTACGTCGCTCCTATTTCAGTTAGCGTATTGGGCTAGGCGGCATCTTAAAGCGCGTGGAATGGCGAGTAAAATGCACTATTAAACTTCTATGATAGGGCAATCAGAGACCCGATTAGATCATTTTATATTTTGGTTAATATAAGAATTCAGCGAAATTCTATCACATTTGTTCAATTTACGTCGCTCCTATTTCAGATAGCGTATTGGGCTAAGGGGCATCTCAAAGCACATGAAATGGCGAGTAAAATGCACTATTAAACTTCTAGGGTAGGGCAAACAGGGACCCGATTAGATCATTTTATATTATGGTTAATTTAAGAATTCAGCGAAATTCTATCACATTTGTTCAATTTACGTCGCTCCTCTCTCAGATAGCGTATTGGGCTAGGTGGCGTCTTAAAGCGCGTGCAATGTCGAGTAAAATGCACTATTAAACTTCTATGATAGGGCAATCAGAGACCCGATCAGATCATTTTATATTATTGTTATTATAAGGATTCTGCGTAATTCTGTCACATTTGTTCAATTTACGTCGCTCCTACTTCAGGTAGCGTATTGAGCTAGGTGGCATCTTAAATCGCATGAAATGTCGAGTAAAATGCCCTATTAAACTTCTATGATGGGGCAATCAGATACCCGATTAGATCATTCTATATTATGGTTAATATATGAATTCTGCGTGATTCTATTACATTTGTTCCATTTACGTCGCTCCTATTTCAGATAGCGTATTGGGCTAAACGGCATCTTAAAGCGCATGAAATGTCGAGTAAAATGCACTATTAAACTTTTAGGGTAGGGCAAACAGAGACCCGATTAGATCATTTTATATTATGGTTAATTTAAGAATTCAGCGAAATTCTATCACATTTGTTCAATTTACGTCGCTCCTATTTCAGATAGCGTATTGGGCTAAGCGGCATCTTAAAGCGCGTGGAATGGCGAGTAAAATGCACTATTAAACTTCTATGATAGGGCAATCAGATACCCGATTAGATCATTTTATATTTTGGTTAATATAAGAATTCAGCGAAATTCTATCACATTTGTTCAATTTACGTCGCTCCTATTTCAGATAGCGTATTGGGCTAGGCGGCACCATAAAGGGCATGACATGACGAGTAAAATGCACTATTAAACTTCTATGATAGGGCAATCAGAGACCTGATTAGATCATTTTATATTATTGTTAATATAAGAATTCAGCGTAATTTTATCACATTTGTTCAACTTACGTCGCTCCTATTTCAGATAGCGTACTGGGTTAGGCGGCATCTTAAAGCGCGTGGAAGGGCGAGTAAAATGCACTACTAAACTTCTATGATAGGGCAATCAGAGGCCCGATTAGATCATTTTATATTTTGTTTAATATAAGATTTCAGGGAAATTCTATCGCATTTGTTCAATTTACGTCGCTCCTACTTCAGATAGCGTATTGGGCTAATCGGCATCCTAAAGCGCGTGGAATGACGAGTGAAATGCACTATTAAACTGCAAGGATAGGGCGAACAGAGACCCGATTAGATCATTTCATATTTTGGTTAATATAAGAATTCAGCGAAATTCTATCACATTTGTTCAATTTACGTCGCTCCTATTTTGGATAGCGTACTGGGCTGAGCGGCATCACAAAGCGCATGACATGGTGTGTAAAATGCTCAATTAAACTTCTAGGGTAAGGCAAACAGAGCCCCGATTAGATCATTCTATATTACGGTTAATATAAGAATTCAGCATAATTCTGTCACATTTGTTCAACTTACGTCGCTCCTATTTCAGATAGCGTGCTGGGCTGGGCAGCATCTTAAAGCGCGTGGAAGGGCGAGTAAAGTGCACTTCTAAACTTCTATGATAGGGCAATCAGAGACCCGATTAGATCATTTTATATTTTGTTTAATATAAGATTTCAGGAAAATTCTATCACATTTGTCGAATTCACGTCACTCCTACACTAGATATCGTATTGAGATAGGCGGCATCTTAAAGCGCATGAAATGTTGAGTAAAGTGCACTACTAAACATCTCGGATAGGGCAATAAGAGACCCGATAAGGTCATCTTATATTATGATTAATATAAGGATGCTCCGTAATTCTACCACATTTGTTCCATTTACGTCGCTCCAATTTCAGATAGCGTATTGGGCTACTTGGCATCTTAAAGCGCATGAAATGTCGAGTAAAATGCACTATTAAACTTTTAGGGTAGGGCAAACAGAGCCCCGATTACATCATTTTATATTACGGTTAATATAATAATTCAGCGTACTTCTATCACATTTGTTACATTTACGTCGCTCCTATTTCAGATAGCGTATTGGGCTGAGCGGCATCTCAAAGCGCATGAAATGACGAGTAAAATGCACTATCAAACTTCTAGGGTAGGGCAAACAGAGACCCGATTTGATCATTTTATATTATGGTTAATATAAGAATTCTGCGTAATTCTATCACATTTGTTCAATTTATGTCGCTCCTATTTCAGATAGTGTATTGGGCTAGGCGGCACCTTAAAGCGTATGAAATGACTAGAAAATGCAGTATTGAACTACTATGATAGGCCAATCAGAGACCCGAATAGATCGTATTATATTATGGTTAATATAAGAATTCTGCGTAATTGTATCACGTTTGTTCAATTTACGTAGCTCCAATTTCAGATAGCGTATTGGGCTAGGCGGCATCTTAAAGCGCATGAAATGTCGAGTAAAATGCACTACCACACTTCTCGGATAGGGCTAACAGAGACGCGATTAGGTCATCTTATATTATGGTGAATATAAGAATTCAGCGAATTTCTATCACATTTATTCAATTTACGTCGCACCAACTTCAGATAGCGTATTGGGCTACGCGGCATCTTAAAGAGCATGAAATGTCGAGTAAAATGCAGTATTAAACTTCTAAGATAGGGCAATCAGAGACGCGATTAGATGATTTTATATTATGGTTAGTATAAGAATTCAGCGAAATTCTATCACATTTGTTCAATTTACGTCGCTCGAATTTCAGATAGCGTATTGGGCTAAGCGGCACCATCAAGCGCATTAAATGACGAGTAAAATTCACTATTAAACTTCTAAGATAGGGCAATCAGAGACCCGTTTAGATCATTTTATATCATGGTTAATATAAGAATTCTGCGTAACTCTATCACATTTATTCAATTTAAGCAGCTCCAATTTCAGGTACCGGATTCGGCTAGACGGCACCTTAAAGCGCATGAAATGAGGAGTAAAATGCACTACTGATCTTCTTTGATAGGGCAATCAGAGACCCGACTACATCATTTTCTATTATGGTTAATATAAGAAATCAGCGAAATTCTATCACATTTGTTCAATTTACGTCGCTCCAACTTCAGATAGCGGGTTGGGCTAGGAAGCACCTTAAAGGGCATGAAATGACGATTAAAATGCACTATTAAGCTTCCATGATAGGGCGATCAGAGCCCCGATTAGATCATTTTATGTTATTGTTAATATAAGAATGCAGCGTAATTTTATCATATTTGTTCAATTTACGTCGCCCCTATTTCAGATAGCGTATTGGACTATGTGGCATCTTAAAGCGCATGAAATGTCGAGTAAAATGCATTATTAAACTTCTAGGGTAGGGCAAACAGAGACCCAATTAGATCATTTTATATTATGGTTAATTTAAGAATTCAGCGAATGTCTATCACACTTGTTCAATTTACGTAGCTCCAATTTCAGATAGCGTATTGGGCTAGGCGGCAACTTTAAGCGCACGAAAAGACGAGTAAAATGAACTATTAAACTTGTATGGTAGGCTAATCAGAGACCCGATTAGGTCATCTTATATTATGATTAATATAAGAATTCAGCGTAATTCTATCACATTTGTTCAATTTACGTAGCTCCAATTTCAGATAGCGGATTGGGCTAGGCGGGACCTTAAAGCGCATGAAATAACGAGTAAAATGCACTAATAAACTTCTAGGATAGGGCAATCAGAGTACCGATTAGACCATCCTATATTATTGCTAATTTAAGAATTCATCGTAACTCTATCACATTTGTCCAATTCACGTCGCTCCTACACCAGATATCTCATTGAGCTAGGCGGCATCTTAAAGCGCATGAAATGGCGAATAAAATGCACTACTAACCTTCTCGGATACGGCCATCAGAGACCCAATTAGATCATTTTATATTATGGTTAATATAAGAATTCAGCGAAATTCTATCACATTTATTCAATTTACGTCGCTCCTATTTCAGATAGCGTATTCGGCTAGGCGGCACCATAAAGCGCATGACATGACGAGTAAAATGCACTATTAAACTTCTATGATACGGCAATCAGAGACCTGATTAGATCATTTTATATTATTGTTAATATAAGAATTCAGCGTAATTTTATCACATTTGTTCAACTTACGTCGCTCCTATTTCAGATAGCGTACTGGGCTAGGCGGCATCTTAAAGCGTGTGGAAGGGCGAGTAAAATGCACTACTAAACTTCTATGATAGGGCAATCAGAGACCCGATTAGATCATTTTATATTTTGTTTAATATAAGATTTCAGGGAAATTCTATCGCATTTGTTCAATTTACGTCGCTCCTACTTCAGATAGCATATTGGGCTAATCGGCATCCTAAAGCGCGTGGATTGACGAGTGAAATGCACTATTAAACTGCAAGGCTAGGGCGAACAGAGACCCGATTAGATCATTTCATATTTTGGTTAATATAAGAATTCAGCGAAATTCTATCACATTTGTTCAATTTACGTCGCTCCTATTTCAGATAGCGTACTGGGCTGGGCAGCATCTTAAAGCGCGTGGAAGGGCGAGTAAAGTGCACTTCTAAACTTCTATGATAGGGCAATCAGAGACCCGATTAGATCATTTTATATTTTGTTTAATATAAGATTTCAGGAAAATTCTATCACATTTGTTCAATTTACGTCGCTCCTATTTCAGATAGCGTATTGGGCTAAGCGGCATCTCAAAGCGCATGAAATGGCGAGTAAAATTCACTATTAAACTTCTAGGGTAGGGCAAACAGAGACACGATTGGAACATTTTATATTATGGTTAATTTAAGAATTCAGCAAAATTCTATCACATTTGTTCAATTTACGTCGTTCCTATTTCAGATTGCGAACTGGGCTAGGGGGCATCTTAAAGCGCGTGGTATGCCGTGTAAAATGCACTATTAAACTTCTATGATATGGCAATCAGAGACCCAATTAGATCATTTTACATTAAGGTTAATATAAGAATTTAGCGAAATTCTATCACATTTGTTCAATATACGTCGCTCATATTTCAGATAGCGTATTCAGCTAAGCGGCATCTCAAAGCGCATGAAATTTCGAGTGAAATGCACTATTAAACTTCTATGACAGGGCAATCCGAGACCCGATTAGTTCATTTTATATTTTGTTTAATATAAGATTTCAGAGAAATTCTATCACTTTTGTTCAATTTACGTCGCTCCTATTTCAGATAGCTTATTGGGCTAAGCGGCATCTCAAAGCGCATGAAATGACGAGTGAAATGCACTATTAAACTTCTAGGGTAGGGGGAACAGAGACCCGATTAGATCATTTTACATTAAGGTTAATATAAGAATTCAGCGAAATTCTATCACATTTGTTCAATTTACGTCGCCCCTATTTCAGATAGCGTACTGGGCTAGGCGTTATCTTACAGCGCGTGGAATGGCGAGTAAAATGCACTATTAAACTTCTATGATCGGGCAATCAGAGACCCGATTAGATCATTTTATATTTTGGTTAATATAAGTATTCAGCGAAATTCTAGCACATTTGTTGAATTTACGTCGCTCCTATCTCAGATAGCGTAATGGGCAACGCGGCATCTCAAAGCGCATGAACTGGAGAGTAAAATGCACTATTAAACTTCTATGGTAGGGCAAACAGAGACCCGATTAGATCATTTTATATTAAGGTCAATATAAGAATTCAGCGTAATTCTATCACATTTGTTCAACTTACGTCTCTCCTATCTCAGGTAGCGTATTGGGCTAAGCGGCATCTGAAAGCGCGTGGAATGGCGAGTAAAATGCACTATTAAACTTCTATGATAGGGCAATCAGAGACCCGATTAGATCATTTTATATTTTGGTTAATATAAGAATTCAGCGAAATTCTATCACATTTGTTCAATTTACGGCTCTCCAATTTCAGATATCGTATTGAGCTGAGCGGCATCTCAAAGCGCATGAAATGTCGAGTAAAATGCACTATTAAACTTCTAGGGTAGGGCAAACAGAGACCCGATTAGATCATTTTATGTTATGGTTAATTTAAGAATTCAGCGAAATTCTATCACATTTGTTCAATTTACGTCGCTCCTATTTCAGATAGCGTATTGGGCTAGGCGGCATCTTAAAGCGCGTGGAATGGCGAGTAAAATGCACTATTAAACTTCTATGATAGGGCAATCAGAGACCCGATTAGATCATTTTTTATTTTGGTTAATATAAGAATTCAGCGAAATTCTATCACATTTGTTCAATTTACGTCGCTCCTATTTCAGATAGCGTATTGGGCTAAGGGGCATCTCAAAGCACATGAAATGGCGAGTAAAATGCACTATTAAACTTCTAGGGTAGGGCAAACAGGGACCCGATTAGATCATTTTATATTATGGTTAATTTAAGAATTCAGAGAAATTCTATCACTTTTGTTCAATTTACGTCGCTCCTCTTTCAGATAGCGTATTGGGCTAGGTGGCGTCTTAAAGCGCGTGCAATGTCGAGTAAAATGCACTATTAAACTTCTATGATAGGGCAATCAGAGACCCGATCAGATCATTTTATATTATTGTTAATATAAGGATTCTGCGTAATTCTGTCACATTTGTTCAATTTACGTCGCTCCTACTTCAGGTAGCGTATTGAGCTAGGTGGCATCTTAAAGCGCATGAAATGTCGAGTAAAATGCCCTATTAAACTTCTATGATGGGGCAATCAGATACCCGATTAGATCATTCTATATTATGGTTAATATATGAATTCTGCGTGATTCTATTACATTTGTTCCATTTACGTCGCTCCTATTTCAGATAGCGTATTGGGCTAAACGGCATCTTAAAGCGCATGAAATGTCGAGTAAAATGCACCACGAAACTTCTAGGATAGGGCAATCAGTGACCCGATTATGTCATCTTATATTACGATTAATATAAGAATTCAGCGTAATCCTATCACATTTGTTCAATTTACGTCGCTCCTATTTCAGACAACGTATTGGGGTGGGCGACATCTTACAGCGCATGAAATGGCGAGTAAAATGCACTACTAAACTTCCATGATAGGGCAATCAGAGACTCGAATAGATCATATTATATTATGGTTAATATAAGAATCCAGCGAAATTCTATCACATTCGTTCAATTTACGTCGCTCCTATTTCAGATAGCGTATTGGGCAAAACGGCATCTTAAAGCGCATGAAATGACGAGTAAAATGCGCTACTAAACTTCTAGGATAGGGCAATTAGAATCCCGATTAGATCATCTTCTATTGTTGTTAATTTAAGAATTCATCGTAACTCTATCACATTTGTCGAATTCACGTCACTCCTACACCAGATATCGTATTGAGATAGGCGGCATCTTAAAGCGCATGAAATGTTGAGTAAAGTGCACTACTAAACATCTCGGATAGGGCAATCAGAGACCCGATAAGGTCATCTTATATTATGATTAATATAAGGATGCTCCGTAATTCTACCACATTTGTTCCATTTACGTCGCTCCAATTTCAGATAGCGTATTGGGCTACTTGGCATCTTAAAGCGCATGAAATGTCGAGTAAAATGCACTATTAAACTTTTAGGGTAGGGCAAACAGAGACCCGATTAGATCATTTTATATTATGGTTAATTTAAGAATTCAGCGAAATTCTATCACATTTGTTCAATTTACGTCGCTCCTATTTCAGATAGCGTATTGGGCTAAGCGGCATCTTAAAGCGCGTGGAATGGCGAGTAAAATGCACTATTAAACTTCTATGATAGGGCAATCAGAGACCCGATTAGATCATTTTATATTTTGGTTAATATAAGAATTCAGCGAAATTCTATCACATTTGTTCAATTTACGTCGCTCCTATTTCAGATAGCGTATTGGGCTAGGCGGCACCATAAAGCGCATGACATGACGAGTAAAATGCACTATTAAACTTCTATGATAGGGCAATCAGAGACCTGATTAGATCATTTTATATTATTGTTATTATAAGAATTCAGCGTAATTTTATCACATTTGTTCAACTTACGTCGCTCCTATTTCAGATAGCGTACTGGGTTAGGCGGCATCTTAAAGCGCGTGGAAGGGCGAGTAAAATGCACTACTAAACTTCTATGATAGGGCAATCAGAGGCCCGATTAGATCATTTTATATTTTGTTTAATATAAGATTTCAGGGAAATTCTATCGCATTTGTTCAATTTACGTCGCTCCTACTTCAGATAGCGTATTGGGCTAATCGGCATCCTAAAGCGCGTGGAATGACGAGTGAAATGCACTATTAAACTGCAAGGATAGGGCGAACAGAGACCCGATTAGATCATTTCATATTTTGGTTAATATAAGAATTCAGCGAAATTCTATCACATTTGTTCAATTTACGTCGCCCCTATTTCAGATAGCGTACTGGGCTGAGCGGCATCACAAAGCGCATGACATGGTGTGTAAAATGCTCAATTAAACTTCTAGGGTAAGGCAAACAGAGCCCCGATTACATCATTTTATATTACGGTTAATATAATAATTCAGCGTACTTCTATCACATTTGTTACATTTACGTCGCTCCTATTTCAGACGGCGTATTGGGCGAGGCGGCATCTTAAAGCGAATGAAATGTCGTGTAAAATGCACTATTTAACTTCTAAGATAGGGTAATCAGAGCCCCGATTAGATTATTTTATATTATGGTTAATATAAGAATTCAGCGAAATTCTATCTCATTTGTTCAATTTACGTCGCTCCTATTTAGATATCGTATTGATCTAGGTGGCATCTTAAAGCGCATGAAATGTAGAGTAAAATGCATTATTAAACATCTAGGGTAGGGCAAACAGAGAGCCGATTAAGTCATCTTATATTTTGATTAATATAAGGATTCAGCGTAATTCTATCACATTTGTTCAATTTACGTTGCTCCTATTTCAGATAGCGCATTCGGCGAAGCGGCACCTTAAAGCGCATGAAATGACGAGTAATATGCACTAGGAAACTTATATGATACGGCAATCAGAGACCCGTTTAAATCATTTTATATTATTGTTAATATAAGAATTCAGCGTAATTTTATCACATTTGTTCAATTTACGTTGCCCCTATTTCAGACAGCGTATTGGGCTAGGTGGCATCTTAAAGCGCATGAAATGTCGAGTAAAATGCGCAATTTCACTTCTAGGGTAGGGCAAACAGAGACCCGGTTAGATCATTTTATATTATGGTTAATATAAGAATTCTGTGTAATTCTATCACCTTTGTTCAATTTACGTCGCTCCTATTTCAGATAGCGTATTGGGCTAGGCGGGACCCTAAAGCGCATGAAATGACGAGTAAAATGCAGTATTAAACTTCTAAGATAGGGCAATCAGAGACGCGATTAGATCATTTTATATTATGGTTAGTATAAGAATTCAGCGAAATTCTATCACATTTGTTCAATTTACGTCGCTCCTGTTTCAGATAGCGTATTGGGCTAAGCGGCACCATAAAGCGCATTAAATGTCGAGTAAAATTCGCTATTAAACTTCTAAGATAGGGCAATCAGAGACCCGATTAGATCATTTTATATCATGGTTAATATGAGAATTCTGCGTAACTCTATCACATTTATTCAATTTACGCAGCTCCAATTTCAGGTACCGGATTCGGCTAGACGGCACCTTAAAGCGCATGAAATGAGGAGTAAAATGCACTACTGGGCTTCTTTGATAGGGCAATCAGAGACCCGACTACATCATTTTCTATTATGGTTAATATAAGAATTCAGCGAAATTCTATCACATTTGTTCAATTTACGTCGCTCCTATTTCAGATAGCGTATTGGGCTAGGCGGCACCATAAAGCGCATGGCATGACGAGTAAAATGCACTATTAAACTTCTATGATAGGGCAATCAGAGACCTGATTAGATCATTTTATATTATTGTTAATACAAGAATTCAGCGTAATTTTATCACATTTGTTCAACTTACGTCGCTCCTACTTCAAGTAGGGTATTGGGATAAGCGGCACCTTAAAGCGCATGAAATGCCGAGCAAAATGAACTATTAAACTTCTATGATAGCGCAATCAGAGATCCGATTAGATCATTTTATATTATGATTAATATAAGGATTCAGCGTTATTCTATCACATTTGTTCAATTTACGTCGCTCCTATTACAGATAGCATATTGGGCTAGGCGGCATCTTAAAGCGCATGAAATGACGAGTAAAATGCACTACTGACCTTCTATGATAGGGCAATCAGAGACCCGATTAGGTCATCTGATATTATGATTAATATAAGAATTTAGCGTAATTCTATCACATTTGTTCAGTTTACGTCGCTCCTATTTCAGATAGCGTATTCGGATAGGCGGCATCTTAAAGCGAATGAAATGTCGAGTAAAATGCGTTATTAAACTTTTATGGTAGGGCAATCAGAGACCCGATTAGATAATTTTAAATTATGGTTAATATAAGAATTCTGCGTAATTCGATCACATTTGTTCAATTTACGACGCTCCTATTTCAGATAGCGTATTGGGCGATGCGGCATATTAAAGCGCATGAAATGTCGAGTAAAATGCACTATTAAACTTCTATGATAGGGCAATCAGAGACCCGATTTGGTCATCTTATACTATGGTTAATATAAGAATTCAGCGAAATTTTATCACATTTACTCAATTTACGTAGCTCCTTTTTCAGATAGCGTATTGTGCTAAGCCGTACCTTAAAGCGCATGATATGACGAGTAAAATGCACTATTAAACTTCTAGGGTAGGGCAAACAGAGACCCGATTAGATCATTTTATATTATGGTTAATTTAAGAATTCAGCGAAATTCTATCACATTAGTTCAATTTACGTCGCTCCTATTTCAGACAGCGTATTGGGCTAAGCGGTACCTTAAAGCGCATGAAATGACGAGTAAAATGCAGTATTAAACTTCTATGATGGGCCAATCACAGACCCGAATATATCGTATTATATTATGGTTAATATAAGAAATCTGCGTAATTCTATCACATTTGTTCAATGTACGTCGCTCCTATTTCAGATAGCATATTGGGCTGAGCAGAATATTAAAGGCCATGAAATGCGGATTCAAATGCACTACTAAACTTCAGTGATAGGGTAATCAGAGACCCCATTAGATCATTTCATATTCTGGTTAATATTAGAATTCTGCGTAATTCTATCACATTTGTTCAATTTACGTCGCTCCTATTTCAGATAGCGCATTGGGCTAGGCGGCATCTTAAAGCGCCTGGAATGACGAATAAGATGCACTGCTAACCTTCTATGATAGGGCAATCAGAGACCCGATTAGATCATTTTATATTATGGTTAATATAAGAATTCTGCGAAATTCTATCACATTTGTTCAATTTACGTCGCTCCTATTTCTGATAGCGTATTGGGCTAAGCGGCACCTTAAAGCGCATGAAATGACGAGGAAAGTGAACTATTAAAATTCTATGATAGGGCAATCAGAGACCCGAATTGATCATATTATATTATGGTTAATATAAGAATTCAGTGTAATTCTATCACATTTGTTCAATTTACGTCGCTCCTATTACAGATAGCGTATTGGGCTAGACGGCACCTTAAAGCGCATGAAATGGCGAGTAAAATGCACTATTAAACTTCTATGATAGGCCAATCAGAGACCCGAATAGATCGTATTATTTTATGGTTAATATAAGAATTCTGCGTAATTCTATCACGTTTGTCCAATTTACGTAGCTCCAATTTCAGATAGCGTATTGGGCTAGGCGGCATCTTAAAGCGCATGAAATGCCGAGTAAAATGCACTACTAAACTTCTCGGATAGGGCAATCAGAGACCCGATTAGATCATTTTATATTATGGTTAATTTAAGGATTCAGCGAGATTCTATCACATTTGTTCAATTCACGGAGCTCCTTTTTCAGATAGCGTATTGGGCTAAGCCGCACCTTAAAGCGCATGATATGTCGAGTAAAATGCACTATTAAACTTCTAGGGTAGGGCAAACAGAGACCCGATTAGATCATTTAATATTATGGTTAATTTAAGAATTCAGCGATATTCTATCACATTAGTTCAATTTACGTCGCTCCTATTTCAGACAGCGTATTGGGCTAAGCGGCACCTTAAAGTGCATGAAATGACGAGTAAAATGCAGTATTAAACTTCTATGATAGGCCAATCACAGAGCCGAATATATCGTATTATATTATGGTTAATATAAGAATTCTGCGTAATTCTATCACATTTGTTCAATTTATGTCGCTCCTATTTCAGATAGCGTATTGGGCTAGGCGGCACCTTAAGGCGTATGAAATGGCGAGTAAAATGCAGTATTAAACTTCTATGATAGGCCAATCAGAGACCGGAATAGATCGTATTATATTATGGTTAATGTCAGAATACTGCGTAATTCTATCACGTTTCTTCAATTTACGTAGCTCCAATTTCAGATAGCGTATTGGGCAGGCGGCATCTTAAAGCGCATGAAATGTCGAGTAAAATGTACTACTAAACTTCTCGGATAGGGCAATCAGACACCCGATTAGGTCATCTTATATTATGATTAATATGTGGATGAGGCGAAAATCTATCACACTTGTTCAATTTACGTCGCTCCTATTTCAAATAGCGTATTGGGTTAGGCGGCATCTTAAAGCGCGTGGAATGGCGAGTAAAATGCACCACTAACCTTCTATGATAGGGCAATCAGAGACCCGATTAGATCATTTTATATTATGTTTAATTTAAGGATTCAGCGAAATTCTATCACATTTGTTCAATTTACGTCGCTCCTATTTCAGATAGCGTACTGGGCTAAGCGGCATCACAAAGCGCATGACATGGTGTGTAAAATGCTCAATTAAACTTCTAGGGTAAGGCAAACAGAGCCCCGATTACATCATTTTATATTACGGTTAATATAATAATTCAGCGTACTTCTATCACATTTGTTAAATTTACGTCGCTCCTATTTCAGCTAGCGTATTGAGCTAAGCGGCACCTTAAAGCGCATGAAATGAAGAGTAAAATAAAGTGCTAAACTTCTATGATAGGGCAATCAGAGACCCGATTAGATCATTTCATAGTATGGTTAATATAAGAATTATGCGTAATTCTAGCACATTTGCTCAATTTACGTCGCTCCTACTTCAGATAGTCTATTGGGCTGAGAGGCACCTTAAAGCGCATGAAATGACGAGTAAAATGCACTAATAAACTTCTATGATAGGGCAATCAGAGACCCGATTAGATCATTTTATACTATTGTTATTATAAAAATGCAGCGTAATTTTATCACATTTGTTCAATTTACGTCGCCCCTATTTCAGATAGCGTATTGGGCTAGGCGGCATCTTGAAGTGCATGAAATGTCGAGTAAAATGAACTATTAAATTCCTATGATAGGGCAATCAGAGACCCGATTAGATCATTTTATATTATGGTTAATATAAGAATTCAGCAAAATTCTATCACATTTGTTCAATTTACGTCGCTCCTATTTCAGATAGCGTACTGGGCTAAGCGGCATCACAAAGCGCATGACATGGTGTGTAAAATGCTCAATTAAACTTCTAGGGTAAGGCAAACAGAGCCCCGATTACATCATTTTATATTACGGTTAATATAATAATTCAGCGTACTTCTATCACATTTGTTAAATTTACGTCGCTCCTATTTCAGATAGCGTACTGGGCTAGGCGGCATCTTAAAGCGCGTGGAAGGGCGAGTAAAATGCACTACTAAACTTCTATGATAGGGCAATCAGAGGCCCGATTAGATCATTTTATATTTGTTTAATATAAGATTTCAGGGAAATTCTGTCGCATTTGTTCAATTTACGTCGCTCCTACTTCAGATAGCGTATTGGGCTAATCGGCATCCTAAAGCGCGTGGAATGACGAGTGAAATGCACTATTAAACTGCAAGGATAGGGCGAACAGAGACCCGATTAGATCATTTCATATTTTGGTTAATATAAGAATTCAGCGAAATTCTATCACATTTGTTCAATTTACGTCGCTCCTATTTCAGATAGCGTATTGGGCTAGGCGGCACCTTAAAGCGCATGAAATGGCGAATAAAATGCACTATTAAAGTTCTATGATAGGACAATCAGAGACCCGATTAGATCACTTTAAATCATGGTTAATATAAGAATTCAGCTTAATTCTATCACATTTGTTCAACTTACGTCGCTCCTATTTCAGATAGCGTACTGGGTGAGGCGGCATCTTAAAGCGCATGAAACGTCGAGTAAAATGCACTACTAAACTTCTCGGATAGGGCAATCAGAGACCCGATTAGATCATTTTATATTATGGTTCATATAATAATTCAGCGATATTCTATCATATTTGTTCAATTTACGTCGCTCCTATTTCAGATAGTGTATTGGGCTAAGAGGCGTCTTAAAGCGCATGAAATGTCGAGTAAAATGCACTACTAAACTTCTCGGATAGGGCAATCAGAGACCCGATTAGGTCATCTTATATTATGATTAATATAAGAATTCAGCGTAATTCTATCACATTTGTTCAATTTACGTCGCTCCTATTTCAGATAGCGTATTGCGATTTGCGGCACCTTAAAGCGCATGAAATGGCGAGTAAAATACACTATTGAACTTCTAAGACGGGGCAACCAGAGACCAGATTAGATCATTTTATATTATGGTTAATATGAGAATTCTGCGTAACTCTATCACATTTGTTCAATTTACGTATCTCCAATTTCAGATAGCGGATTGGGATAGACGGCACCTAAAAGCGCATGAAATGACGAGTAAAATGCACTACTAAACTTCTTTGATAGGGCAATCAGAGACCCGATTAGATCATTTTATATTATGGTTAATATAAGAACTCAGCGAAATTCTATCACATTTGTTCAATTTACATCGCTCCTATTTCAGATAATGTTTTGGGCTAGGCGGGACTTTAAAGCGCATGAAATGACGAGTAAAACGCACTACTAAACTTCTAGGATAGGGCAATCAGAGTCCCGATTAGGTCATCTTACAGTATTGCTAATTCAAGAATTCATCGTAACTCTATCACATTTGTCCAATTCACGTCGCTCCTACACCAGATAACGTATTGAGCTATGCGGCATCTTAAAGCACATGAAATGGCGAATAACATGCACAACTAACCTTCTCGGATACGGCCATCAGAGACCCAATTAGATCATTTTATATTACCGTTAATATAAGAATTCAGCTAAATTCTACCACATATGTTCAATTTACGTCACTCCTATTTCAGATAGCGTAATGGGCTAAGCGGCACCATAAAGCGCATGAAATGTCGGGTAAAATGCACTATTAAACTTACATGATACGGCAATCAGAGACCCGAATAGATCATATTATATTATGGTTAATATAAGAATTCTTGCGTAATTCTATCACATTTCTTCAATTTACGTCGCTCCTATTTCAGATAGCGTATTGGGCTAGGCGGCATCTTAAAGCGCATGAAATGTCGAGTAAAATGCACCACTAAACTTCTAGGATAGGGCATTCAGAGACGCGATTAGATCATCTTATATTATGATTAATATAAGAATTCAGTGTAATTCTATCACATTAGTTCAATTTACGACGCTCCTATTTCAGATAGCATAGTGGGCTAAACGGCACCTTAAAGCGCATGAAATGGCGAGTAAAATGAACTATTAAACTTCTATGATAGGGCAAGCAGTGACCCGATTAGATCATTTTATATTATGGTTAATATAAGAATTCTGCATAATTCTATCACATTTGTTCAATTTACGTCGCTCCTATTTCACATAGCGTATTGGGCAAGGCGGCACCTTAAAGCGCATGAAATGTCGAGTAAAATGCATTATAAATCTTCTAGGGTTGGGCGAACAGAGAGCCCATTAGATCGTCTTATATTATTGTTACTTCAAGAATTCATCGTAACACTATCACATTTGTCCAATTCATGTCGCTCCGACACCAGATATCGTATTGAGCTACGCGGCATCTTAAAGCGCATGAAATGGCGAATAAAATGCACTACTAACCTTTTCGGATACGGCCATCAGAGACCCAATTAGATAATTTTATATTATGGTTAATATAAGAATTCAGCGAAATTCTATCACATTTGTTCAATTTACGTCGCTCCTATTTCAGATAGCGTATTGGGCTAGGCGGCACCTTAAAGCGCATGAAATGACGAGTAAAATGCACTATTAATATTCTAGGATAGGGCAATCAGAGATCCGATTAGATCATTTTATATTATGGTTAATATAAGAATTCTGCGTAATTCTATCACATTTGTTCAATTTACGTCGCTCCTATTTCAGATAGCCTAATGGGGTAGGTGGGATCTTAAAGCGCATGGAATGCCGAGTAAAATACACTACTAAACTTCTAGAATAGGGCAATCAGAGACCCGATTAGATCATCGTATATTATGGTTAATTTAAGAATTCGTCGTAACTCGATCACATTTGTTTAATTTACAACGCTCCTATTTCAGATAGCGTATTGGGCGAGGCGGCATCTCAAAGCGCATGAGATCTCGAGTAGAATGCACTACTAAACTTCTCGGATAGGGGAATCAGAGACCCGATTAGATCATCATATATTATGATTAATATATGGATGCAGCGTAATTCTATCACACCTGTTCAATTTACGTCGCTCCAATTTCAGATAGCGTAATGTGCCATGCGGCATCTTAAAGCGCGTGGAATGGCGAGTAAAATGCACTACTAACATTCTATGATAGGGCAGTGAGAGACCCGATTAGAACATTTAATATTATGGTTAATATAAGAATTCAGCGAAATTCTATCACATTTGTTCAATTTACGTCGCTCCTATTTCAGATAGTGTATTGGGCTAAGCGACACCTTAAAGCGCATGAAATGATGAGTAAAATGCACTATTAAACTTTTATGGTAGGGCAATCAGAGACCCGATTAGATCATTTTAAATTATGGTTAATATAAGAATTCTGCGTAATTCGATCACATTTGTTCAATTTACGACGCTCCTATTTCAGATAGCGTATTGGGCGATGCGGCATATTAAAGCGCATGAAATGTCGAGTAAAATGCACTATTAAACTTCTATGATAGGGCAATCAGAGACCCGATTAGATCATTTTAAATTATGGTTAATATAAGTATTCAGCGTAATTCTAACACATTTGTTCAATTTACATCGCTCCTATTTCAGATAGCGTATTGGTCTAAGAGGCGCCTTATAGCGCGTGGAATGCCAAGTAAAATACACTACTAACCTTCTATGATAGGGCAATCAGAGACCCGATTAGATCGTCTTATATTATTGTTAATATAAGAATTCAGTGTAATTCTATCACATTTGTTCTATTTACGTTGCTCCTATTTCAGATAGCGTATTGGGCTAAGCGGCATCACAAAGCGCATGAAATGACGAGTGAAATGCACTATTAAACTTCTAGGGTAGGGCGAACAGAGACCCGATTGGATCATTTTACATTAAGGTTAATATAAGAATTCAGCGAAATTCTATGACATTTGTTCAATTTACGTCGCTCCTATTTCAGATAGCGTATTGGGCGAAGAGGCACCTCAAAGCGCATGAAATGACGAGTAAAATGCACTATTAAACTTCTAGGGTAGGGCAAACAGAGACCCGATTATATCATTTTATATTTTGTTTATTATAAGAATTCAGCGAAATTCTATCACATTTCTTCAATTTACGTCAATCCTATTTCAGATCGCGTATTGGACTAAGCGGCATCTCAAAGCGCATGAAATATCCAGTAAAATGCACTATTAAACTTCTAGGGTAGGTCAAACAGAGACCCGATTAGATCATTTTATATTATGTTTAATTTAAGAATTCAGCGTATTTCTATCACATTTGTTCAATTTACGTCGCTCCTATTTCAGATAGCGTATTGGGTTAAGCGGCATCTCAAAGCGCATGAAATGATGAGTGGAATGCACTATTAAACTTATAGGGTAGGGCGAACAGAGACCCGATTAGATCATTTTACATTATGGTTAATATAAGAATTCAGCGAAATTCTATCACATTTGTTCAATTTAAGTCGCTCCTATTTCAGATAGCGTATTAGGCTAATAGTCATCTCAAAGCGCATGAAATGGCGAGTAAAATGCACTATTAAACTTCTAGGGTAGGGCAAACAGAGACCCGATTAGATCATTTTATATTATGGTGAATTTAAGAATTAAGCAAAATTCTATCACGTTTGTTCAATTTACGTAGCTCCTATTTCAGATAGCTTATTGCGATAGGCGGCACCTTAAAGCGCATGAAATGACGAGTGGAATGCACTATAAAACTTCTAGTGTAGGGCGAACAGTGGCCGGATTAGGTCATTTTACACTATGGTTAATATAAGAGTACAGCGAAATTCTATCACGTTTGTTCAATTTACATCGCTCCGATTTCAGATAGCGTATTGGGCTAAGCGGCATCTCGAAGCGCATGAAATGACGAGTAAAATGCAATATTATAGTTCAAGGGTCGGGCAAACAGAGACCAGATTATATCATTTTATATTATGGTTAATTTAAGAATTCAGCAAAATTCTATCACATTTGTTCAATTTACGTCGCTCCTATTTCAGATAGCGGACTGGGCAAGGCGGCATCTTAAAGCGCGTGGAATGGCGAGGAAAATGCACTATTAAACTTCTGTGATACGGCAATCAGAGACCCGATTAGATCATTTTATATTTTGGTTAATATAAGATTTCAGGGAAATTCTATCACATTTGTTCAATTTACGTCGCTCCTATTTCAGATAGCGTATTGGGCTAAGCGGCATCTCAAAGCGCATTACATGGCGAGTAAAATGCACTATCAAACATCTAAGGTAAGGGAAACAGAGACCCGATTAGATCTTTTTATATTACGGTTAATATAAGAATTCAGCGTAATTCTATCACATTTGTTCAATCTACGTCGCTCCTATTTCAGATACCGTATTGGGCCAAGCGGCATCTCAAAGCGCATGAAATGGCGAGTAAAATGCACTATTAAACTTCAACGGTAGGGCAAACAGAGACCCGATTAGATAATTTTATATTATGGTTAATTTAAGAATTCAGCGGAATTCTATCACATTTGTTCAATTGACGTCGCTCCTATTTCAGATAGCCTACTGGGATAGGCGGCATCCTAAAGCGCGTGGAATGTCGAATGAAATACACTATTCAACTTCTAGGGTGGGGCGAACACAGACCCGATTAGATCATTTTACATTATGGTTAATATAAGAATTCAGCGAAATTCTATCACATTTGTTCAATTTACGTCGCTCCTATTTCAGATAGCGTATTGGGCTAAGCGGCATCTCAAACCGCATGAAATGACGAGTGACATGCACTATTAAACTTCTAGGGTAGGGCGATCAGAGACCCGATTAGATCATTTTACGTTATGGTTAATATAAGATTTCAGCGAAATTCTATCACATTTGTTCAATCTACGTCGCTCCTATGTCAGATACCGTATTGGGCCGAGCGGCATCTCAAAGCGCATGAAATGGCGAGTAAAGTGCACTATTAAACTTCAACGTTCCGGCAAAGAGAGACCCGCTTAGATAATTTTATATTATGGTTAATTTAAGAATTCAGCGAAATTCTATCACATTTGTTCAATTTACGTCGCTCCTATTTCAGATAGCGTATTGGGCTAAGCGGCATTTCAAAGCGCATGAAATGGCGAGTAAATTGCACTGTTAAACTTCTTGGGTAGGGCAAACAGGGACCCGATTAGATCATTTTATATTTTGTTTAATATAAGAATTCAGCGAAATTCTATCACATTTGTTCAATCTACGTCGCTACTATTTCAGATAGCGTATTGGGCCAAGCAGCATCTCAAAGCGCATGAAATGGCGAGTAAAATGCACTATTAAACTTCTACGGTAGGGCAAACAGAGATCCGATAAGATCATTTTATATTATGGTTAATTTAAGAATTCAGCGAAATTCTATCACATTTGTTCAATTTACGTCACTCCTATTTCAGATAGCGTATTGGGCTAAGCGGCATCTCAAAGCGCATGAAATGGCGAGTAAATTGCACTATTAAACTTCTAGGGTAGGGCAAACAGAGACCCGATTAGTTCATTTTACGTTATGGTTAATATAAGATTTCAGCGAAATTCTATCACATTTGTTCAATCTACGTTGCTCCTATTTCAGATATCGTATTGGGCCGAGCGGTGTCTCAAAGCGCATGAAATGGCGAGTAAAGTGCACTATTCAACTTCAACGGTTGGGCAAAGAGAGACCCGATTAGATAATTTTATATTATGGTTAATTTAAGAATTCAGCGAAATTCTATCACATTCGTTCAATTTACGTCGCTCCTATTTCAGATAGCGTATTGGGCTAAGCGGCATCTCAAAGCGCATTACATGGCGAGTAAAATGCACAATCAAACATCTAAGGTAAGGGAAACAGAGACCCGATTAGATCTTTTTATATTACGGTTAATATAAGAATTCAGCGTAATTCTATCACATTTGTTCAATCTACGTCGCTCCTATTTCAGATACCGTATTGGGCCAAGCGGCATCTCAAAGCGCATGAAATGGCGAGTAAAATGCACTATTAAACTTCAACGGTAGGGCAAACAGAGTCCCGATTAGATAATTTTATATATGGTTAATTTAAGAATTCAGCGAAATTCTATCACATTCGTTCAATTTACGTCGCTCCTATTTCAGATAGCGTGTTGGGCTAAGCAGCATCTCAAAACGCATGAAATGGCGAGTAAAATGCACCATTAAACTTCTAGAGTAAGGCAAACAGAGACCCGATAAGATCATTTTATATTACGGTTAATATAAGAATTCAGCGTATTTCTATCACATTTGTTCAATTTACGTCGCTCCTATTTCAGATAGCGTATTGGGCTAAGCAGCATCTCAAAACGCATGAAATGGCGAGTAAAATGCACCATTAAACTTCTAGGGTAAGGCAAACAGAGACCCGATAAGATCATTTTATATTACGGTTAATATAAGAATTCAGCGTATTTCTATCACATTTGTTCAATTTACGATGCTCCTATTTCAGATAGCGTACTGGGCCAAGCAGCATCTCAAAGCGCATGAAATGGCGAGTAAAATGCACTATTAAATATCTAAGGTAAGGGAAACAGAGACCCGATTAGATCTTTTTATATTACGGTTAATATAAGAATTCAGCGTAATTCTATCACATTTGTTCAATCTACGTCGCTGCTATTTCAGATACCGTATTGGGCCAAGCGGCATCTCAAGGGGCATGAAATGGCGAGTAAAATGCACTATTCAACTTCAATGGTTGGGCAAAGAGAACCGATTAGATAATTTTATATTATGGTTAATTTAAGAATTCAGCGAAATTCTATCACATTCGTTCAATTTACGTCGCTCCTATTTCAGATAGCGTATTGGGCTAAGCGGCATCTCAAAGCGCATGAAATGGCGAGTAAATTGCACTATTAAACTTCTAGGGTAGGGCAAACAGAGACCTGATTAGATCATTTTATATTTTGTTTAATATAAGAATTCAGCGAAATCTATCACATTTGTTCAATTTACGCCGCTCCTATTTCAGATAGCGTATTGGGCTAAGCGGCATCTCAAAGCGCATGACATGGCGAGTAAAATGCACTATCAAACTTCTAAGGTAAGGCAAACAGAGACCCGATTAGATCTTTTTATATTTTGTTTAATTTAAGAATTCAGCGAAATTCTATCACATTCGTTCAATTTACGTCGCTCCTATTTCAGATAGCGTATTGGGCTAAGCGGCATCTCAAAGCGCATGAAATGTCGAGTAATTGCACTATTAAACTTCTAGGGTAGGGCAAACAGAGACCCGATTAGATCATTTTATATTTTGTTTAATATAAGAATTCAGCGAAATTCTATCACATTTGTTCACTTTACGTCGCTCCTATTTCAGATAGCGTATTGGGCCAAGCAGCATCTCAAAGCGCATGAAATGGCGAGTAAAATGCACTATTAAACTTCTACGGTAGGGCAAACAGAGACCCGATTAGATCATTTTATATTATGGTTAATTTAAGAATTCAGCGAAATTCTTTCACATTTGTTCAATTTACGTCGCTCCTATTTCAGATAGCGTATTGGGCTAAGCGGCATTTCAAAGCGCATGAAATGGCGAGTAAATTGCTCTGTTAAACTTCTTGGGTAGGGCAAACAGAGACCCGATTAGATCATTTTATATTTTGTTTAATATAAGAATTCAGCGAAATTCTATTACATTTGTGCAATCTACGTCGCTCCTATTTCAGATAGCGTACTGGGCCAAGCAGCATCTCAAAGCGCATGAAATGGCGAGTAAAATGCACTATTAAACTTCTACGGTAGGGCGATCAGAGACCCGATTAGATCATTTTACGTTATGGTTAATATAAGATTTCAGCGAAATTCTATCACATTTGTTCAATCTACGTCGCTCCTATGTCAGATACCGTATTGGGCCGAGCGGCATCTCAAAGCGCATGAAATGGCGAGTAAAGTGCACTATTAAACTTCAACGTTCCGGCAAAGAGAGACCCGCTTAGATAATTTTATATTACGGTTAATATAAGAATTCAGCGTAATTCTATCACATTTGTTCAATCTACTTCGCTCCTATTTCAGATACCGTATTGGGCCAAGCGGCATCTCAAAGCGCATGAAATGGCGAGTAAAATGCACTATTCAACTTCAACGGTTGGGCAAAGAGAACCGATTAGATAATTTTATATTATGGTTAATTTAAGAATTCAGCGAAATTCTATCACATTCGTTCAATTACGTCGCTCCTATTTCAGATAGCGTATTGGGCTAAGCGGCATCCCAAAGCGCATGAAATGGCGAGTAAATTGCACTATTAAACTTCTAGGGTAGGGCAAACAGAGACCTGATTAGATCATTTTATATTTTGTTTAATATAAGAATTCAGCGAAATTCTATCACATTTGTTCAATTTACGCCGCTCCTATTTCTGATAGCGTATTGGGCTAAGCGGCATCTCAAAGCGCATGACATGGCGAGTAAAATGCACTATCAAACTTCTAAGGTAAGGCAAACAGAGACCCGATTAGATCTTTTTATATTACGGTTAATATAAGAATTCAGCGTAATTCTATCTCATTTGTTCAATCTACGTCGCTCCTATTTCAGATACCGTATTGGGCCAAGCGGCATCTCAAAGCGCATGAAATGGCGAGTAAAATGCACTATTAAACTTCAACGGTAGGGCAAACAGAGACCCGATTAGATAATTTTATATTATGGTTAATTTAAGAATTCAGCGGAATTCTATCACATTCGTTCAATTTACGTCGCTCCTATTTCAGATAGTGTATTGGGCTAAGCGGCATCTCAAAGCGCATGAAATGTCGAGTAAATTGCACTATTAAACTTCTAGGGTAGGGCAAACAGAGACCCGATTAGATCATTTTATATTTTGTTTAATATAAGAATTCAGCGAAATTCTATCACATTTGTTCACTTTACGTCGCTCCTATTTCAGATAGCGTATTGGGCCAAGCAGCATCTCAAAGCGCATGAAATGGCGAGTAAATGCACTATTAAACTTCTACGGTAGGGCAAACAGAGACCCGATTAGATCATTTTATATTATGGTTAATTTAAGAATTCAGCGAAATTCTATCACATTTGTTCAATTTACGTCGCTCCTATTTCAGATAGCGTATTGGGCTAAGCGGCATTTCAAAGCGCATGAAATGGCGAGTAAATTGCTCTGTTAAACTTCTTGGGTAGGGCAAACAGAGACCGATTAGATCATTTTATATTTTGTTTAATATAAGAATTCAGCGAAATTCTATTACATTTGTTCAATCTACGTCGCTCCTATTTCAGATAGCGTACTGGGCCAAGCAGCATCTCAAAGCGCATGAAATGGCGAGTAAAATGCACTATTAAACTTCTACGGTAGGGCAAACAGAGACCCGATAGATCATTTTATATTATGGTTAATTTAAGAATTCAGCGAAATTCTATCACATTTGTTCAATTTACGTCGCTCCTATTTCAGATAGCGTATTGGGCTAAGCGGCATCTCAAAGCGCATGAAATGGCGAGTAATTTGCACTATTAAACTTCTAGGGTAGGGCAAACAGACACCCGATTAGTTCATTTTACGTTATGGTTAATATAAGATTTCAGCGTAATTCTATCACATTTGTTCAATCTTCGTCGCTCCTATTTCAGATACCGTACTGGGCCAAGCGGCATCTCAAAGCGCATGAAATGGCGAGTAAAATGCACTATTAAACTTCAACGGTAGGGCAAACAGAGACCCGATTAGATAATTTTATATTATGGTTAATTTAAGAATTCAGCGAAATTCTATCACATTTGTTCAATTTACGTCGCTCCTATTTCAGATAGCGTATTGGGCTAAGCGGCATTTCAAAGCGCATGAAATGGCGAGTAAATTGCTCTGTTAAACTTCTTGGGTAGGGCAAACAGAGATCCGATTAGATCATTTTATATTTTGTTTAATATAAGAATTCAGCGAAATTCTATTACATTTGTTCAATCTACGTCGCTCCTATTTCTGATATCGTATTGGGCCGAGCGGCATCTCAAAGCGCATGAAATGGCGAGTAAAGTGCACTATTCAACTTCAACGGTTGGGCAAAGAGAGACCCGATTAGATAATTTTATATTAGGGTTAATATAAGAATTCAGCGTAATTCAATCACATTTGTTCGATTTACGTCGCTCCTATTTCAGATAGCGTATTGGGCTATGCGGCATCTCAAACCGCATGAAATAGCGAGTAAAATGCACTATCAAACTTCTAAGATAAGGCAAACAGAGACCCGATTAGATCATTTTATATTATGGTTAATATAAGAATTCAGCGTAATTCTATCACATTTGTTCAATCTACGTCGCTCCTATTTCAGATACCGTATTGGGCCAAGCGGCATCTCAAAGCGCATTAAATGGCGAGTGAAATGCACTATTAAACTTCAACGGTAGGGCAAACAGAGACCCGATTAGATAATTTTATATTATGGTTAATTTAAGAATTCAGCGAAATTCTATCACATTTGTTCAATTTACGTTGCTCCTACTTCAGATAGCGTATTGGGCTAAGCGGCATCTCAAAGTGGATGAAATGGCGAGTAAATTGCACTATTAAACTTCTTGGGTAGGGCAAACAGAGACCCGATTAGATCATTTTATATTTTGTTTAATATAAGAATTCAGCGAAATTCTATCACATTTGTTCAATTTACGCCGCTCCTATTTCAGATAGCGTATTGGGCTAAGCGGCATCTCAAAGCGCATGAAATGGCGAGTAAATTGCACTATTAAACTTCTAGGGTAGGGCAAACAGAGACCCGATTAGATCATTTTATATTTTGTTTAATATAAGAATTCAGCGAAATTCTATCACATTTGTTCACTTTACGTCGCTCCTATTTCAGATAGCGTATTGGGGCCAAGCAGCATCTCAAAGCGCATGAAATGGCGAGTAAAATGCACTATTAAACTTCTACGGTAGGGCAAACAGAGACCCGATTAGACCATTTTATATTATGGTTAATTTAAGAATTCAGCGAAATTCTATCACATTTGTTCAATTTACGTCGCTCCTATTTCAGATAGCGTATTGGGGCTAAGCGGCATTTCAAAGCGCATGAAATGGCGAGTAAATTGCTCTGTTAAACTTCTTGGGTAGGGCAAACAGAGACCCGATTAGATCATTTTATATTTTGTTTAATATAAGAATTCAGCGAAATTCTATTACATTTGTTCAATCTACGTCGCTCCTATTTCAGATAGCGTACTGGGCCAAGCAGCATCTCAAAGCGCATGAAATGGCGAGTAAATGCACTATTAAACTTCTACGGTAGGGCAAACAGAGACCCGATTAGATCATTTTATATTATGGTTAATTTAAGAATTCAGCGAAATTCTATCACATTTGGTCAATTTACGTCGCTCCTATTTCAGATAGCGTATTGGGCTAAGCGGCATCTCAAAAGCGCATGAAATGGCGAGTAATTTGCACTATTAAACCTCTAGGGTAGGGCAAACAGACACCCGATTAGTTCATTTTACGTTATGGTTAATATAAGATTTCAGCGTAATTCTATCACATTTGTTCAATCTACGTCGCTCCTATTTCAGATACCGTACTGGGCCAAGCGGCATCTCAAAGCGCATGAAATGGCGAGTAAAATGCACTATTAAACTTCAACGGTAGGGCAAACAGAGACCCGATTAGATATTTTATTTATGGTTAATTTAAGAATTCAGCGAAATTCTATCACATTTGTGCAATTTACGTCGCTCCTATTTCAGATAGCGTATTGGGCTAAGCGGCATTTCAAAGCGCATGAAATGGCGAGTAAATTGCTCTGTTAAACTTCTTGGGTAGGGCAAACAGAGACCCGATTAGATCATTTTATATTTTGTTTAATATAAGAATTCAGCGAAATTCTATCACATTTGTTCAATTTACGCCGCTCCTATTTCAGATAGCGTATTGGGCTAAGCGGCATCTCAAAGCGCATGAAATGGCGAGTAAATTGCTCTGTTAAACTTCTTGGGTAGGGCAAACAGAGACCCGATTAGATCATTTTATATTTTGTTTAATATAAGAATTCAGCGAAATTCTATCACATTTGTTCAATTTACGCCGCTCCTATTTCAGATAGCGTATTGGGCTAAGCGGCATCTCAAAGCGCATGAAATGGCGAGTAAATTGCACTATTAAACATCTAGGGTAGGGCAAACAGAGACCCGGTTAGATCATTTTACATTATGGTTAATTTAAGAATTCAGCGAAATTCTATCGCATTTGTTCAATTTACGTCGCTTCTATTTCAGATAGCGTATTGGGCTAGGCGGCATTTCAAAGCGCATGAAATGGCGAGTAAATTGCACTATTAATCTTCTAGGGTAGGGCAAACAGAGATCCGATTAGATCATTTTATATTATGGTTAATTTAAGAACTCAGCGAAATTCTATCACATTTGTACAATTTACGTCGCTCCTATATCAGATAGCGTACTTGGCTAGGGGGAATCTGAAAGCGCGTGGAATGGCGAGTAAAATGCACAATTAACCCTCTATGATAGGGCAATCAGAGACCCGATTTGATCATTTTACATTATGGTGAATATAAGAATTCAGCGAAATTCTATCACATTTGTGCAATTTTCGTCGCTCCTATATCAGATAGCGTATTGTGCTAAGCGGCATCTCAAAGCGCATGAAATGGTGTGTAAAATTCACTATTAAACTTCTAGGGTAGGGCAACCAGAGATCCGATTAGATAATTTTATATTATGGTTAATTTAAGAATTCAGCAAAATTCTATCACATTTGTTCTATTTACGACGCTCCTATTTCATATAGCGTATTGGGCTAAACAGCTCCTTAAAGCGCATGCAATGGTGAGTAAAATGCACTATTAAACTTCTATGATAGGGCAATCAGAGTCCCGATTAGATCATCTTATATTATTGCTAATTTAAGAATTCATCGTAACTCTATCACATTTGTCCAATTCACGTCGCTCCTACACCAGATATCGTATTGAGCTAGGCGGCATCTTAAGGCACAAGAAGTGGCGAGTAAAATGCACTACTATCCTTCTCGGATACGGCCATCAGAGACCCAATTAGATCATTTTATATTATTGTTAATATAAGAATTCAGCGTAATTCTATCACACTTGTTCAATTTGCGTATCTCCAATTTCAGATAGCCTATTGGGCTAGGCAGCACCTTAAAGCGCATGAAATGACGAGTAAAATGCACTATTAAACTTCTATGGTAGGGCAATCAGAGACCCGATTAGATCATTTTATGTTATTGTTAATATAAGAATTCTGCGTAATTGTATCATATTTGTTCAATTTACGTCGCTCCTATTTCAGATAGCGTATTGGGCTAGGCGGCACCTTAAAGCGCACGAAATGATGAGTAAACTGCACTATTAAACTTCCATGACAGGGCAATCGGAGACCCGATTAGACCATTTTATATTGTGGTTAATTTAAGAATTCAGCGTAATTCTATCACATTTGTTCAATCTACGTCGCTCCTATTTCACATAGCGTATTTTGCTAGGCGGCATCTTAAGGCGCGTGGAATGCCGAGTAAAATGCGCTACTAACCTTCTATGATAGGGCTATCGGAGACCCGATTAGATCATTTTATATTATGGCTAACATAAGAATTCCGGGAGATTCTATCACATTTGTTCAATTTACGTCGCTCCTGTTTCAGATAGCCTATTGGGCTAAACAGCACGTTAAGGCGCATGGAATGACGAGTGAAATGCACTATTAAACTTCTATGATAGGGCAATCAGAGACCCGATAAGATCATTTTATATTATGGTTAATATAAGAATTCTGCGTAATTCTATCACATTTGTTCAATTTACATCGCTCCTATTTCAGATAGCGTATTGGGCTAAGCGGCACCCTAAAGCGCATGAAATGTCGAGTGAAATGCACTATTAAACTTCTATGGTAGGGTAATCAGAGACCCGATTACATCATTTTATATTATAGTTAATATAAGAATTCACAGTAATTTTATCACATTTGTTCAATTTATATCGCTCCTATTTCAGACTGCGTATTGGTCTAAGCGGCATCTTAAAGCGCAAGCAATGTGGAGCAAAATGCACTATTAAACTTCTATGATAGGGCAATCAGAGACGCGATTAGACCATCTTATATTGGTTATTGTAGGAATTCGTCGTAAATCTATCACATTTGTTCAATATACGTCGCTCCTATTTCAGATGGCGTATTGGGCCAGGCGGCATCTTAAAGCGAATGAAATGACGAGTAACATGCACTATCAAACTTCTTTGATAGGGCAGTCAGAGACCCGCATAGATCATATAATATTATGGTTAATATAAGAATTCTGCGTAATTCTTTCACATTTGTTCAATTTACGTCGATCCTATTTCATACAGCGTATTGTGCTAAACGGACTCTTAAGGCGCATGAAATGGCGACCAAAATGCACTACTAAACTTCTATGATGGGGCAATCAGAGACCCGATTAGATCATTTTCTATTTTGGTTAATATAAGTATTCGGCGTAATTCTATCACATTTGTTAAATTTACGTTGATCCTATTTCAGGTAGCGTATTTGGATAAGCGGAATCTTAAAGCGCATGAAATGCCGAGTAAAATTCACTATTAACCTTCTATGATAGGGCAATCAGAGTCCCGATTAGATTATCTTATATTATGCTTAATTTAAGAATTCGTCGTAACTATATCACATTTGTTCAACTTACGTAGCTCCAATTTCAGATAGCGTATTGGGCTAGGCGGCACCTTAAAGCGCAAGAAATGACGAGTAAAATGCACTATCAAACTTCTTTGATAGGGCAATCAGAGACCCGATTAGAGCATTTTATATTATGGTTAATATAAGAATTCTGCATAATTCTATCACATTTGTTCAATTTACGTCGCTCCTACTTCAGATAGCATATTGGGCTAAGCGGCATCTTAAAGCGCATGAAATGACGAGTAAAATGCACTATTAAACTTCTATGATAGGGCAATCAGAGATCCGAATAGATCATCTAATATTATGGTTAATATAAGAATTCAGCTTAATTTTATCACATTTGGTCAATTTACGACGCCCCTATTTCAGATAGCATATTGGGCTAGGTGGCATCTTAAAGCGCATGAAATGTCGAGTTAGATGCACTACTAAACTTCTTGGATAGGGCAATCAGAGACCCGATTAGGTCATGTTATATTATGATTAATATACGGATGCAGCGTTATTCTATCACATTTGTTCAATTTACGTCGCTCCAATTTCAGATAGCGTATTGAGCTAAGCGGCACCTTAAGGCGCATGAAATGACGAGTGAAGTGCACTATTAAAGTTCTGGGTTAGCGCAAACAGAGACCAGATTAGATCATTTTATATTATGGTTAATATAAGAATTCTGCGTAATTCTATCACATTTGTTCAATTTACGTCGCTCCTATTTCAGATACCGTATTGGGCTAGGTGGCATCTTAAAGCACATGAAATGTCGAGTAAAATACACTACCAGACTTCTCGGATAGTGCAATCAGAGACCCGATTAGGTCATCTTATATTATGGTTAATAAAAGAATTCAGCGAAATTTTATCACATTTGTTCAATTTACGTCGCCCCTATTTCAGATAGCGTATTGGGCTAGGTGGCACCTTAAAGCGCATGAAATGTCGAGTAAAATGCACTATTAAACTTCTAGGGTAGGGCAAACAGAGACCCGATAAGATCATTCTATATTATGGTTAATATAAGAATTCTGCGTAATTCTATCACATTTGTTCAATTTATGTCGCTCCTATTTCAGATAGCGTATTGTGCTAGGCGGCACCTTAAAGCGCATGAAATGACGAGTAAAATGCACTATTAAACTTCTATGATAGGGCAATCAGAGACCCGAATTGATCGTATTTTATTATGGTTAATATAAGAATTCTGCGTAATTATATCACGTTTGTTCAATTTACGTAGCTCCAATTTCAGATAGCGCATTGGACTAGGCGGCATCTTAGAGCGCATGAGATATCGAGTAAATTGCACTTCAAAAATTCTCGTATAGGGCAATCAGAGACCTGATTTGGTCATCTTATATTATGGTTAACATAAGAATTCAGCGAAATTCTATCACATTTGTTCAATTTACGTCGCCCCTATTTCAGATAGCGTATTGGGCTAGGCGGCATCTTAAAGCGCGTGGAATGGCGAATAAAATGCAATATTAAACTTCTATGATAGGGCAATCAGAGACCCGATTAGATCATTTTATATTTTGGTTAATATAAGAATTCAGCGTAATTCTATCACATTTGTTCAATTTACGTCGCTCCTATTTCAGATAGCGTATAGGTCTATGTGGCATCTCAAAGCGCATGAAATGACAAGTAAAATGCACTATTAAACTTCTAGGGTAGGGCAAACGGAGATCCGATTAGATAATTTTATATTATGATTAATTTAAGAATTCAGTGTAATTCTATCACATTTGTTCAATTTACGTCGCTCCTATTTCAGATAGCGTACTGGGCTAAGCGGCAACCCAAAAGCGCATGAAATGGCGAGTAAAATGCACTATTAATCTTCTAGGGTAAGGCAAACAGAGACCCGATTAGATCGTTTTATATTACGGTTAATATAAGAATTCAGCGTAATTCTATCACATTTGTGCAACTTACGTCGCTCCTATTTCAGATAGCGTGCTGGGCTAGGCGGCACCTTAAAGCGCGTGGAATGGCGAATAAAATGCAATATTAAACTTCTATGATAGGGCAATCAGAGACCCGATTAGATCATTTTATATTTTGGTTAATATAAGAATTCAGCGTAATTCTATCACATTTGTTCAATTTACGTCGCTCCTATTTCAGATAGCGTATAGGTCTATGTGGCATCTCAAAGCGCATGAAACGACGAGTAAAATGCACTATTAAACTTCTAGGGTAGGGCAAACGGAGATCCGATTAGATAATTTTATATTATGATTAATTTAAGAATTCAGTGTAATTCTATCACATTTGTTCAATTTACGTCCCTCCTATTTCAGATAGCGTATTGGTCTAAGCGGCATCTCAAAGCGCATGAAATGGCGAGTAAAATGCACTATTAAACTTCTAGGGTAAGGCAAACAGAGACACGATTAGATCATTTTATATTACGGTTAATATAAGAATTCAGTGTAATTCTATCACATTTGTTCAACTTACGTCGCTCCAATTTCAGATAGCGTACTGGGCTAGGCGGCTGCTTAAAGCGCGTGGAAGGGCAAGTAAAATGCACTACTAAACTTCTATGATAGGGCGATCAGAGACCCGATTAGATCATTTTATATTTTGTTTAATATAAGTTTTCAGGGAAATTCTATCACATTTGTTCAATTTACGTCGCTCCTATTTCAGATAGCGTATTGGGCTGAGCGGCATCTCAAAGCGCATGAAATGGCGAATAAAATGCACATTTAAACTTCCAGGCTAGGGCGAACAGAGGCCCGATTAGATCATTTTACATTATGGTTAATAAAAGAATTCAGGGAAATTCTATCGCATTTGTTCAATTTGCATCTCTCCTATTTCAGATAACGTATTGTGCTAAGCGGCATCTCAAAGCGCATGACATGACGAGTAAAATGCACTATTAAACTTCTAGGGTCGGGCAAACGGAGAGCCGATTAGATCATTTTATATAAAGGTTAATTTAAGAATTCAGCGAAATTCTATCATATTTGTTCAATTTACGTCGCTCCTATTTCAGATAGCGTATTGGGCTAAGCGGCATCTCAAAGCGCATGAAATGGCGAGTAAAATGCACTATTAAACTTCTAGGCTACGCCGAACAGAGACCCGATTAGATCATTTTACATTAAGATTAATATAAGAATTCAGCGAAATTCTATCACATTTGCTCAATTTACGTCGCTCATATTTCAGATAGCGTATTGGGCTAAGCGGCATCTCAGAGCGCATGAAATGGCGAATAAAATGCACTATTAAACTTCTAGGCTAGGGCGAACAGAGATCCGATAAGATCATTTTACATTATGGTTAATAAAAGAATTCAGCAAAATTCTATCGCATTTGTTCAATTTACATCTCTCCTATTTCAGATAACGTATTGGGCTAAGCGGCATCTCAAAGCGCATGAAATGACGAGTAAAATGCACTATTAAACTTCTAGGGTCGGGCAAACGGAGACCCGATTAGATTATTTTATATAAAGGTTAATTTAAGAATTCAGCGAAATTCTATCATATTTGTTCAATTTACGTCGCTCCTATTTCAGATAGCGTATTGGGCTAAGCGGCATCTCAAAGCGCATGGAATGTCGAGTAAAATGCACTATTATACTTCTAGGGTAGGGCAATCAGAGACCCGATTAGATCATTTTATATTTTGGTTAATATAAGAATTCAGCGTAATTCTATCACATTTGTTCAATTTACGTCGCTCCTATTTCAGATAGCGTATAGGTCTATGTGGCATCTCAAAGCGCACGAAATGACGAGTAAAATGCACTATTAAACTTCTAGGGTAGGGCAAACGGAGACACGATTAGATCATTTTATATTACGGTTAATATAAGAATTCAGTGTAATTCTATCACATTTGTTCAACTTACGTCGCTCCAATTTCAGATAGCGTACTGGGCTAGGCGGCTGCTTAAAGCGCGTGGAAGGGCAAGTAAAATGCACTACTAAACTTCTATGATAGGGCGATCAGAGACCCGATTAGATCATTTTATATTTTGATTAATATAAGGTTTCAGGGAAATTCTATCACATTTGTTCAATTTACGTCGCTCCTATTTCAGATAGCGTACTGGGCAAGGCGGCATCTTAAAGCGCGTGGAATGACGAGTAAAATGCACAATTAAACTTCTATGGTAGGGCAATCAGAGACCCGATTAGATCATTTTATATTTTGATTAATATAAGATTTCAGGGAAATTCTATCACATTTGTTCAATTTACGTCGCTCCTATTTCAGATAGCGTATTGGCCTAAGCGGCATCTCAAAGCGCATGAAATGGCGAATAAAATGCACTATTAAACTTCTAGGGTAGGGCGAAGAAAGACCCGATTAGATCATTTTACGTTAAGGTTAATATAAGAATTCAGCGATATTCTATCACATTTGTTCAATTTACGTCGCTCCAATTTCAGATAGCGATTTGGGCTAAGCGGCATCTCAAAGCGCAAGAAACGGCGAGTGAAATGCACTATTAAACTTCAAGGGTAGGGCAAAGAGAGACCCGATTAGATCATTTTATGTTATGGTTAATTTATGAATTCAGCGAAATTCTATTACATCTGTTCAACTTACGTCGATCCTATTTCAGATAGCGTACTGGGCAAGGCGGCATCTTAAAGCGCGTGGAATGACGAGTAAAATGCACAATTAAACTTCTATGGTAGGGCAATCAGAGACCCGATTAGATCATTTTATATTTTGATTAATATAAGATTTCAGGGAAATTCTATCACATTTGTTCAATTTACGTCGCTCCTATTTCAGATAGCGTATTGGCCTAAGCGGCATCTCAAAGCGCATTAAATGGCGAATAAAATGCACTATTAAACTTCTAGGGTAGGGCGAAGAAAGACCCGATTAGATCATTTTACGTTAAGGTTAATATAAGAATTCAGCGATATTCTATCACATTTGTTCAATTTACGTCGCTCCAATTTCAGATAGCGATTTGGGCTAAGCGGCATCTCAATGCGCAAGAAACGGCGAGTGAAATGCACTATTAAACTTCAAGGGTAGGGCAAAGAGAGACCCGATTAGATCATTTTATGTTATGGTTAATTTATGAATTCAGCGAAATTCTATCACATTTGTTCAATTTACGTCGCTCCTATTTCAGATAGCGTATTGGGCTAAGCGGCAACTCAAAGGGCCTGAAATGGCGAGTAAAACGCACAATTAAACTTCTAGGGTAAGGCAAACAGAGACCCGATTAGATCATTTTATATTACGGTTAATATAAGAATTCAGCGTAATTCTCTCACATTTGTTCAACTTACGTCGCTCCTATTTCAGATAGCGTACTGGGCTAAGCGGCATCTCAAAGCGCATGAAATGGCGAGTAAAATGTACTATTAAACTTCTAGGGTAGGGCAAACAGAGACCCGATTAGATCATTTTATATTATGGTTAATATAAGAATTCAGCGAAATTCTATCACATTTGTTCAATTTACGTCGCTCCTATTTCAAATAGCTTACTGGGCTAAGCGGCGCCTCAAAGCGCATGAAGTGAAGAGTGACATGCACTGTTAAACTGCTAGGGTAGGGCGAACAGAGTCCCGATTAGATCATTTTACATTAAGGTTAATATAAGAATTCAGCGAAATCCTATCACATTTGTTCAATTTACGTCGCTCATATTTCAGATAGAGTATCGGGCTAAGCGGCATCTCAAAGCGCATGAAATGGGGACTAAAATGCACTATTAAACTTCTAGGGTAGGGCAAACAGAGACCCGATTAGATCATTTTATATTATGTTTAATATAAGAATTCAGCGAAATTCAATCACATTTGTTCAATTTACGTCGCTCCTATTTCAGATAGCTTATTGGGCTAAGCGGCACCTCAAAGCGCATGAAATGACGAGTGACATGGACTGTTAAACTTCTAGGGTAGGGCGAACAGAGTCCCGATTAGATCATTTTACACTAAGGTTAATATAAGAATTCAGCGAAATTCTATCACATTTGTTCAATTTACGTCGCTCATATTTCAGATAGCGTATTGGGCTAAGCGGCATCTCAAAGCGCATGAAATGGCGAGTAAAATGTACTATTAAACTTCTAGGCTAGGGCGAACAGAGACCCGATTAGATCACTTCACATTATAGTTAATAAAAGAATTCAGCGAAATTCTATCACATTTGTTCAACTTACTTCGCTCCTATTTCAGATAGCGTATTGGGCTAAGCGGCATCTCAAAGCGCATGAAATGGCGAGTAAAATGCACTATTAAACTTCTAGGGTAGGGCAAACAGAGTCCCGATTAGATCATTTTATATTAAGGTTAATTTAAGAATTCAGCGAAATCCTATCATATTTGTTCAATTTACGTCGCTCCTCTTTCAGATAGCGTACTGGGCTAGGCGGCATCTTAAAGCGCGTGGAATGGCGAGTAAAATGCACTACTAAACTTCTATGATAGGGTAATCAGAGACCCGGTTAGATCATTTTATATTATGTTTAATTTAAGAATTAAGCGAAACTTTATCACACTTGTTCAATTTACGTAGCTCCAATTTCAGATAGCGTATTTGGCTAGGCGGCACCTTAAAGCGCATGAAATGACGAGTAAAATGCACTATTAAACTTCTATGATACGGCAATCAGAGACGCGATTAGATCATTTTATATTATGGTTAATATAGGAATTCAGTGTAATTCTATCACATTTGCTCAATTTACGTAGGTCCAATTTCAGATAACGTATTGGCCTATGCGGCACCTTAAAGCGCACGAAATGGCGAGTAAAATGCACTATTAAACTTCTAGGGTAGGGCAAACAGAGACCCGATTAGATCATTTTAAATTATGGTTAATATAAGAATTCAGCGTAAATCTATCACATTTGTTCAGTTTACGTCACTCCTATTTCAGATAGCGTATTGGGCTAGGCGGCACCTTAAAGCGCATGCAATGACGAGTAAAATGCACTATTCAACATCTATGATAGGCCCATCATAGCCCCGAATAGATCATTTTATATTATGGTTAATATAAGAATTATGCGTAGTTCTATCACATTTGTTCAATTTACGTATCTCCAATTTGAGATAGCGGATTGGGCTAGACGGCACCTTAAAGCGCATGATATAACGAGTAATATGCACCAGTAAACTTCTTTGATAGGGCAATCAGAGACCCGAATAGATCATTTTAAATTGTGGTTAATATGAGAATTCTGCGTAATTCTATCACGTTTGTCCAATTTACGTATCTCCAATTACAGATAGCGTATTGGGCTAGGCGGCACCTCAAAGCGCATGAAATGTCGAGTAAAATGCACTACTGAACTTCTCGGATAGGACAATCAGAGACCCGATTAGGTCATCTTGTATTATGGTTAATATAAGAATTCTGCGTAATTCTATCACGTTTGTTCAATTTATATCGCCCCTATTTCAGATAGTGTTTTGGGCTAGGTGGCATCTTAAAGCGCATGAATTGGCGAGTAAAATGTACTGTTAAACTTCTATGATAGGGTATTATATTATGGTTAATATAAGAATTCTGCGTAATTCTATCACGATTGATCAATTTACGTAGCTCCAATTTCAGATAGCGTATTGGGATTGGCGGCATCTTCAAGCGCATGAAATGTCGAGTAAAATGCACTACTAAACTTGTCGGATTGGGCAATCAGAGACCCGATTAGGTCATCTTATATTATTGTTAATACAGTAATTCAGCGAAATTTTATCACATTTGTTCAACTTACGTCGCCCATATTTCAGATAGCGTATTGGGCTATGTAGCATCTTAAAGAGCATGAAATTTCGAGTAAAATGCAGTATTACACTTCTCGGATAGGGCTAACAGAGACCCGATTAGATCATTTTATATTATTGTTAATATAAGAATTCAACGTAATTTTATCACATTTGTTCAATTTATATCGCTCCTATTTCAGGTAGCGTATTCGGTTAGGCGGCACCTTAAAGCGCATGAAATGATGAGTAGAACGCACTACTAGCCTTCTATGATAGATCAATCAAAGACCCGATTAGCTCATTCTATATTCTCGTTAATATAAGAATCCTGCGTAATACAATCACATTTGTTCTATTTATGTCGCTCCTATTTCAGATAGCGTATTCGGCTAGGCGGCACCTTAAAGCGCATGAAATGACGGGTAAAATGCACTATTAAACTTCTATGATAGGGCAATCAGTGACCCGAATAGATCGTATTATATTATGGTTAATATAAGAATTCTGCGTAATTCTATCACGATTGTTCAACTTACGTAGCTCCAATTTCAGATAGCGTATTGGACTAGGCGGCATCTAAAAGCGCATGAAATGTCGACTAAAATACACGACTAAACTTGTCGGGTAGGACAATCAGAGACCCGATTAGGTCATCTTATATTATGGTTAATTTAAGAATTCAGCGAAATTCTATCACATTTGTTCAATTTACGTCGCTCCTATTTCAGATAGCGTATTGGGATAAGCGGCATCTCAAAGCGCATGGAATGGCGAGTAAAATGCACTATTAAACTTCTAGGGTAGGGCGAAGAAAGACCCGATTAGATCATTTTACGTTAACGTTAATATAAGAATTCAGCGATATTCTATCACATTCGTTCAATTTACGTCGCTCCAATTTCAGATAGCGTATTGGGCTAAGCGGCATCTCAAAACGCAAGAAATGGCGAGTGAAATGCACTATTAAACTTCAAGGGTAGGGCAAAGAGAGACCCGATTAGATCATTTTATGTTATGGTTAATTTATGAATTCAGCGAAATTCTATCACATTTGTTCAATTTACGTCGCTCCTATTTCAGATAACGTATTGGGCTAAGAGGCATCTCAAAGCGCATGAAATGACGAGTAAAATGCACTATTAAACTTCTAGGGTAGGGCAAACAGAGACCCGATTAGATCATTTTATATTTTGGTTAATATAAGAATTCAGGGAAATTCTATCACATTTGTTCAATTTACGTCGCTCCTATTTCAGATGGCGTATTGGGCTAAGAGGCATCTCAAAGCTCATGAAATGGCGAGTAAAATGCACATTTAAACTTCTACGGTAAGGCAAACACAGACCCGATCAGATCATTTTATATTACGGTTAATATAAGATTTCAGGGAAATTCTATCACATTTGTTCAATTTACATCGTTCCTATTTCGGATATTGTACGGGGCTAGGCGGCATCTTAAAGAGCGCGGAATGGCCAGTAAAATGCACTATTAAACTTCTATGAAAGGGCAATCAGAGTCCCTATTAGATCATTTTGTATTTTGGTTAATATAAGGATTCAGCGAAAATCTACACAGTTGTTCAACTTACGTCGCTCCTATTTCAGATAGCTTATTGGGCTAAGCGGCATCACAAAGCGCATGAAATGACGAGTGAAATGCACTATTGAACTTCTAGGGTAGGGCGAACAGAGACCCGATTAGATCATTTTACATTAAGATTAATAAAAGAATTCAGCGAAATTCTGTCACATTTGTTCAATTTACATCGCTCCTATTTCAGATAGCGTATTGGGCTAAGCGGCATCTCAAAGCTCATGAAATGGCGAGTAAAATGCACTTTTAAACTTCTAGGGTAAGGCAAACAGAGACCGGATCAGATCATTCTATATTACGCTTAATATAAGAATTCAGCGTAATTCTATCACATTTGTTCAACTTACGTCGCTCCTATTTCAGATAGCGTACTGGGCTGGGCGGCATATTAAAGCGCGTGGAAGGGCGAGTAAAATGCACTAGTAAACTTCTATGATAGGCAAATCAGAGTCCCAGTTAGATCATTTTATATTTTGTTTAATATAAGATTTCAGGGAAATTCTATCACATTTGTTCAATTTACGTCGTTCCTATTTCGGATATCGTACTGGGCTAGGCGGCATCTTAAAGCGCGCGGAATGGCCAGTAAAATGCTCTATTAAACTTCTATGAAAGGGCAATCAGAGTCCCTATTAGATCATTTTATATTTTGGTTAATATAAGGATTCAGCGAAAATCTACACAGTTGTTCAACTCACGTCACTCCTATTTCAGATAGCTTATTGGGCTAAGCGGCATCTCAAAGCGCATGAAATGACGAGCGAAATGCACTATTAAACTCCTAGGATAAGGCAAACAGAGACGCGATTAGATCATTTTACATTAACGTTAATATAAGAATTCAGCGATATTCTATCACATTTGTTCAATTTACGTCGCTCATATTTCAGATAGCGTATTGGGCTAAGCGGCATCTCAAAGCGCATGAAATCTCGAGTGAAATGCACTATTAATCTTCTAGGGTAGGGCGAACAGAGACCCAATTAGATCATTTTACGTTAAGGTTAATATAAGAATTCAGCGAAATTCTCTCACATTTGTTCAATTTACGTCGCTGATATTTCAGATAGCGTATTGGGCTAAGCGGCATCTCAAAGCGCAAGAAATCTCGACTAAAATGCACTATTAAATTTCTTGGGTCGGGGGAAGAGAGACCCGATTACATCATTTTGTATTATGGTTAATTTAAGAATTCAGCAAAATTCTATCACATTTGTTCAATTTACGTCGCTCCTATTTCAGATAGCGTACTGGGCTAGGCGGCATCTTAAAGCGCGTGTAATGACGATTAAAATGCACTACTAACCTTCTATGATAGGGCAATCAGAGACCCGATTAGATCATTTCATATTATGGTTAATATAAGAATTCAGCGATATTCTATCACATTTGTTCAATTTACGTCGCTCCTATTTCAGATAGCGTACTGGGCTAAGCGGCATCTCAAAGCGCATGAAATGGCGAGTAAAATGTACTATTACACTTCTAGGGTAGGGCAAACAGAGACCAGATTAGATCATTTTATATTATGGTTAATTTAAGAATTCAGCGTAATTCTATCACATTTGTTCAACTTACGTCGCTCCTATTTCAGATAACGTATTGGGATAAGAGGCATCTCAAAGCGCATGAAATGACGAGTAAAATGCACTATTAAACTTCTAGGGTAGGGCAAACAGAGACCCGATTAGATCATTTTATATTAAGGTTAATTTAAGAATTCAGCGAAATTCTATCATATTTGTTCAATTTACGTCGCTCCTATTTCAAATAGCTTATTGGGCTAAGCGGCATCTCAAAGAGCATGAAATGGCGAGTAAAATGTACTACTAAACTTCTAGGATAAGGCAAACAGAGACCCGATTAGATCATTTTAAATTACGGTTAATATAAGAATTCAGCGTAATTCTATCACATTTGTTCAACTTACGTCGCTCCTATTTCAGGTAGCGTACTGGGCTAGGCGGCATCTTAAAGCGCGTGGAATGACGAGTACAATGCACTATTGAACTTCTATGATAGGGCAATCAGAGACCCGTTTAGATCATTTTAAATTATGGTTAAGATAAGTATTCTGCGTAATTCTATCACATTTGTTCAATTTACGTCGCTCCTAATTCATATAGCGTATTGGGCTTAGCGGCATCTTAACGCACATGAAATGTCTAGTAAAATGCACTACTAAACTTCAAAGATAGGGCAATCAGAGACCCGATTAGATCATCTTATATTATGATTAATAAAAGAATTCAGTGTAATTCTATCACATATGTTCAATTTCCGACACTCCTATTTCAGATAGCGTATTGGGATAGGCGGCATCTTAAAGCTCATGAAATGACGAGTAACATGCACTATTAAACTTCTATGATAGGGCAATCAGAGACACGAGTATATCATATTATATTATTGTTAATATAAGAATTCTGCGAGATTCTATCACGTCAGTTCAATTTACGTAGCTCCAATTTCAGATAGCGTACTGGGCTATGCGGCATCTTAAAGCGCATGGGCTGACGAGTAAAATGCACTGTTAAACTTCGATGATAGGGCAATCAGAGACCCGATTAGATCATTTTATATTATGGTTAATTTAAGAATTCAGCGTTATTCTATCACATTTGTTCAATTTACGTAGCTCCAATTTCAGATAGCGTATTGGGCTATGCGGCATCTTAAGGCGCATGAAATGTCGAGCAAAATGCACTACTAAACTTCTCGGATAGGGCAATCAGAGACCCGATTAGGTCATCTTGTGTTATGATTAATATAAGAATTCAATGTAATTCTATCACATTTGTTCAATTTACGATGCTCCTATTTCAGATAGCGTATTGGGCTAAACGGCACCTTAAAGCGCATGAAATGTCGAGTAAAATGCACTACTAAACTTCTAGGACACGGCAATCAGAGACCCGATTAGATCATTCTATATTATGGTTAATATAAGAATTCAGCGAAATTCTATCACATTTGCTCAATTTACGTCGCTCCTATTTCAGACAGCGTATTGGGCTAGACAGTACCTTAAAGCGCATGAAATGACGAGTAAAGTGCACTATTAAACTTCTAGGTTAGGGCAAACAGAGACCCGATTAGATCATTTTATATTATGGTTAATATAAGAATTCAGAGAAATTCTATCACATTTGTTCAATTTTCGTCGCTCCTATTTCAGATATCGTATTGGGCAAGGCGGCATCGTAAAGCGCATGAAATGTCGAGTAAAACGCAATACTAAACTTCTAGGATAGGGCAATCAGAGACCCGATTAGATCATCTTATATTATGATTAATATAAGAATTATGCGTAATTCTATCACATTTGCTTAATTTACGTCGTTCCTATTTCAGATAGCGTATTGGGCTAAGTGGCACCTTAAAACGCATGAAATGACGAGTAAAATGCTCTACTAAACTTCTAGGATAGGGCAATCAGAGACCCGATTAGATCATCTTATATTATTGTTAATATAAGAATGCAGCGTAATTTTATCACATTTGTTCAATTTACGTCGCCCCTATTTCAGATAGCGTATTGGGCTAGGTGGCATCTTAAAGCCCATGAAATGTCGAGTAAAATGCACTATTAAACTTCTTGGGTAGGGCAAACAGAGACCAGATTAGTTCATTTTATATTATGATTAATATAAGAATTCAGCGAAATTCTATCACATTTGTTCAATTTTCGTCGCTCCTATTTCAGATATCGTATTGGGCTAGGCGGCACCTTAAAGCGCATGAAATGACGAGTAAAATGCACTATTAAACTTCTATGACAGCGCAATCAGAGACCCGAATAGATCATATAATATGAATGTTAATATAAGAATTCTGCGTAATTTTATCACATTTGTTCAATTTACGTCGCCCCTATTTCAGATAGCGTATTGGGCTATGCGGCACCTTAAAGCGCATGATATGACGAGTAAACTGCACTACTAATCTTCTTTGATAGGGCAAACAGAGACCCGATTAGATCATTTTATATTATGTTTAATTTAAGAATTCAGCAAAATTCTATTACATTTGTTCAATTTACGTCGTTCCTGTTTCAGATAGCGTACTGGGCAAGGCGGCATCTTAAAGCGCGTGGAATGGCGAGGTAAATGCACTATTAAACTTCTATGATAGGGCAATCAGAGACCCGATTAGGTCATTTTATATTTTGTTCAATATAAGAATTCAGCGAAATTCTATCACATTTGTTCAATTTACGTCGCTCCTATTTCAGATAGCGTATTGAGCTAAGCGGCATCACAAAGCGCATGAAATGACGAGTGAAATGCACTATTAAACTTCTAGGGTAGGGCAAACGGAGACCCGATTAGGTCATTTTATATTTTGTTCAATATAAGAATTCAGCGAAATTCTATCCCATTTGTTCAATTTGCGTCGCTCCTATTTCAGATAACGTATTGGGCTAAGCGGCATCTCAAAGCGCGCGGAATGCCGAGCATAATGCACTATTAAACTTCTATGATAGGGCAATCAGAGACCCGATTAGATCATTTTGTATTTTGGTTAATATAAGAATTCAGCGTAATTCTATCACATTTGTTCAATTTACGTCGCTCCTATTTCAGATAGCGTATTGGGCTAAGCGGCATGTCAAAGCGCATGAAATTGCGAGTAAAATGCACTAGTAAACTTCTCGGTTAGGGCGAACAGAGACCCGATTAGATCATTTTACATTATGGTTAATATAAGAATTCAGCGAAATTCTATCACATTTGTTCAATTTATGTCGCTCCTATTTCAGATAGCGTATTGAGCTAAGCGGCATGTCAAAGCGCATGAAATGGCGAGTGGAATGCACTATTAAACTTCTAGGTTAGGGCGAACAGTGACCCAATTAGATCATTTTACATTATGGTTAATATAAGAATTCAGCGAAATTATATCAAATTTGTTCAATTTACGTCGCTGCTATTTCAGATAGCGTATTAGGCTAAGCGGAATCTCAAAGCGCATGACCTGGCGAGTAAAATGCACTACTAAACTTCTAGGGTAGGGCAAACGGAGACCCTATTAGGTCATTTTATATGTTGGTTAATATAAGAATTCAGCGAAATTCGATCAGATTTTTTCAATTTGCGTCGCTCTTATTTCAGATAGCGTATTGGGCTAAGCGGCATCTTAAAGCGCGTGGAATGGCGAGTAAAATGCACTATTAAGCTTCTATGGTAGGGCAATCAGAGACCCGATTAGATCATTTTATATTTTGGTTAATATAAGAATTCTGCGAAATTCTATCACATTTGTTCAATTTACGTCGCACCTATTTCAGATAGCGTATTAGGCTAAGCGGCATCTCAAAGCGCATGAAATGGCGAGTAAAATGCACTAGTAAACTTCTAGGGTAGGGCGAACAGGGACCCGATTTGATCATTTTACACTATGGTTAATATAAGAATTCAGCGGAATTCTATCACATTTGTTCAATTTACGTCGCTCCTATTTCAGATAGCGTATTGAGCTAAGCGGCATCTCAAAGCGCATTAAATAGCGAGTAAAATGCACTTTTAAACTTCTAGGGATAGGCAAACAGAGACCCGATTAGATGATTTTATATTTTGGTTAATATAAGTATTCAGCGTAATTCTATCACATTTGTTCAATTTACGTCGCTCCTATTTCAGATAGCGTATTGGGCTAAGCGGCATATCAAAGCGCATTAAATAGCGAGTAAAATGCACTTTTAAACTTCTAGGGATAGGCAGACAGAGACCCGATTAGATGATTTTATATTTTGGTTAATATAAGTATTCAGCGTAATTCTATCACATTTTTTCAATTTACGTCGCTCCTATTTCAGATAGCGTATTGGGCTAAGCGGCATCTCAAAGCGCATGATATGACGAGTAAAATGCACAATTAAACCTCTAGGGTAGGGCAATCAGAGACCCTATTAGATCATTTTATATTATGGTTAATTAAAGAATTCAGCAAAATTCTATCACGTTCGTTCAATTTACGTCGCTCCTATTTCAGATAGCGTATTGGGCTAAGCGGCATATCAAAGCGCATGAAATGACGAGTGGAATCCACTATTAAACTTCTAGGTTAGGGCGCACAGAGACCCGATTAGATCATTTTACATAATGGTTAATATAAGAATTCAGCGAAATTCTATCACATTTGTTCAATTTCCGTCGCTCCTATTTCAGATAGCGTATTGGGCTAAGCGGCATCTCAAAGCGCATGATATGACGAGTGAAATCCACTATGAAACTTCTAGGTTAGGGCGAACAGAGACCCGATTAGATCATTTTACATTATGGTTAATATAAGAATTCAGCGAAATTCTATCACATTTGTTCAATTTACGTCGCTCCTGTTTCAGATAGCGTATTGGGTTAAGCGGCATCACAAAGCGCATGAAATGACGAGTGGAATGCACTATTAAACTTCTTGGTTAGGTCGATCAGAGACCCGATTAGATCATTTTATATTTTGGTTAATATAAGAATTAGCGTAATTCTATCACATTTGTTCAATTTGCGTCGCTCTTATTTCAGATAGCGTATTGGGCTAAGCGGCATTTTAAAGCGCGTGGAATGGCGAGTAAAATGCTCTATTAAACTTCTATGATAGGGCAATCAGAGACCCGATTAGATCATTTCATATTTTGGTTGATATAAGAATTCAGCGACATTCTATCACATTTGTTCAATTTCCGTCGCTCCTATTTCAGATAGCATATTGGGCTAAGCGGCATCTCAAAGCGCATGAAATGACGAGTGGAATGCACTATTAAACTTCCAGGTTAGGGCGAACAGAGACCCGATTAGATCATTTTACATTATGGTTAATATAAGAATTCGGCGAAATTCTATCACATTTGTTCAATTTACGTCGCTCCTATTTCAGATAGCGTATTGGGCTAGACGGCACCTTAAAGCGCGTGAAATGAAGAGTAAAATGCACTATTAAACTTCTATGATAGAGCAATCAGACACCCGAATACATCGTATTATATTATGGTTAATAAAAGAATTCAGCAAAATTCTATCACATGTGTTCCATTTACGTCGCTCCTATTTCAGATACCGTATTGTGCTAGGCGGCACATTAAAGCGCATGAAATGACGAGTAAAATGCACTATCAAACTTCTATGATAGGGCAATCAGAAACCAGAATAGATCATATTGTATTATGGTTAATATAAGAATTCTGCGTAATTCTATCACATTTGTTCAATTTGTGTCGCTCCTATTTCAGACAGCGTATTGGTCTAGGCGGAACCTTAAAGCGCATGAAATGACGAGCAAAACGCACTATTAAACTTCTATGAAACAGCAATCAGAGACCCGATTAGATAATTCAATGTTATGGTTAATATAAGAATTCTGCGTAATTCTATCACATTTGTTTAATTTACGTCGCTCCTATTTCAGATAGCATATTGGGCTAGGCGGCATCTTAAAGCGCATGAAATGTAGAGTAAAATGCACTATTAAGCTTCAAGGTTAAGGCAATCAGAGGCCCGACTAGATCATTTTATATTATGGCTAATATAAGAATTCTGCGTAATTCGATCACATTTGTTCAATTTACGTCGCTCCTATTTCAGATAGCGTGTTGTGCTAAGCGATATCTTAAAGCGCATGAAATGTCGAGTAGAATGCACTACTGAACTTCTAGGGTAGGGCAAACAGAGACCCGATTACATCATTTTATATTATGGTTCATTTAAGAATTCAGCGAAATTCTATCACATTAGTTCAATTTACGTCGCTCCAATTTCAGATAGCGTATTGGGCTAGGCGGCATCTTAAAGCGCATGAAATGTCGAGTAAAATGCACTATTAAACTTCTAGGGTAGGGCAAACAGAGACCCGATTAGATCATTTTATATTATGGTTAATTTAAGAATGCAGCGTATGTCTATCACATTTGTTCAATTTACGTCGCTCCTATTTCAGATAGCGTATTGGGCTACGCGGCACCTTAAAACGCATGGAATGACGAATAAAATGCACTATTAAGCTTCTATGATAGGGCAATCAGAGACCAGATTAGATCATATTATATTATGAATAATATAAGAATTCTGCGTAATTCTATCACGTTTGTTCAATTTACGTCGCTCCTGCTTCAGACAGCGTATTGGCTAAGCGGCCTCTTAAAGCGCGTGGAATGACGAGCAAAATGCACTACTAACTTTCTATGATAGGGCAATCGGAGACCCGATTAGATCATTTTATATTATGGTTAATATAAGAATTCTGCGTAATTTTATCACATTTGTTCAATTTACGTCGCCCCTATTTCAGATAGCGTATTGGCTAAGCGGCATCTTAAAGCGCGTGGAATGACGAGCAAAATGCACTACTAACTTTCTATGATAGGGCAATCGGAGACCCGATTAGATCATTTTATATTATGGTTAATATAAGAATTCTGCGTAATTCTATCACATTTGTTCAATTTACGTCGCTCCTATTTCAGATAGCGTATTGGGCTAGGTGACATCTTAAAGCGCATGAAATGACGAGTAAAATGCACTATTAAACTTCTATGATGGGGCAATCAGAGACCCGAATTGATCGTATTATATTATGGATAATATAAAAATTCTGCGCAATTCTATCACATTTGTTCAATTTACGTCGCCCCTATTTCAGATAGCGTATTGGGCTAGATGACATCTTAAAGCGCATGAAATGTCGAGTAAAATGCACGATTAAGCTTCTAGGGTAGGGCAAACAGAGACCCAATTAGATCATTTTATGTTATGGTTAATTTAAGAATTCAGCGAAATTCTTTCACATTTGTTCAATTTACGTCGCTTCTATTTCAGATAGCGTATTGGGCTAAGCGGCACCTTAAAGCGCATGAAATGACGAGTGAAATGCACTGTTAAACTTCTATGGTAGGGCAATCAGAGACCCGATTAGATCATTTTATATTATGGTTAATATAAGAATTCTGCGTAATTTTATCACACTTGTTCAATTTACGTCGCCCCTATTTCAGATAGCGTATTGGCTAAGCGGCATCTTAAAGCGCGTGGAATGACGAGCAAAATGCACTACTAACTTTCTATGATAGGGCAATCAGAGACCCGAATAGATCGTATTATATTATGGTTAATATAACAATTCTGCGTAATTCTATTACGTTTGTTCAATTAACGTAGCTCCAATTTCAGATAGCGTATTGGGCTAAGCGGCATCTTAAAGCGCATGAAATGTCGAGTAAAATGCACTACTAAACTTCGACGATAGGGAAATCAGAGATCCAATTAGGTCATCTTATATTATGATTAATATAAGAATTCAGCGTAATTCTATCACATTTGTTCAATTTACGTCGCTCCTATTTCTGATAGGGTATTGTGGTAGGCGGCGTCTTAAAGCGCATGAAATGACGAGTACAATGCACTGTTAAACTTCTAGGATAGGGCAAACAGAGACCCGATTAGATCATTCTGTATTATGGTTAATATAAGAATTCTAAGTAACTCGATCACATTTGTTCAATTTACGTCGCTCCCATTTCAGATAGCGTGTTGTGCTAAGCGGCATCTTAAAGCGCATGAAATGTCGAGTAAAATGCACTATTAAACTTCTATGATAGAGCAATCAGAGACCCGAATGGATCATATTATATTATGGTTAATATAAGAATTCTTGCGTAATTCTATCACGTTCGTTCAATTTACGTAGCTCCAATTTCAGATAGCGTATAGGGCTGGGCGGCATCTTAAAGCGCATGAAATGTCGAGTAAAATGAACTACTAAACTTCTCGGATAGGGCAATCAGAGACCCGATTAGGTCATCTTACACTATGGTTAATATAAGAATTCAGCGAAATTTTATCACATTTGCTCAATTTACGTCGCCCCTATTTCAGATAGCGTATTGGGCTAGGAGGCATCTTAAAGCCCATGAAATGTCAAGTAAAATGCGGTATTAAACTTCTAGGGTAGGGTAAACAGGGACCCGATTAGATCATTTTATATTATGGTTAATTTAAGAATTCAGCGAAATTCTATCACATTTGTTCAATTTACGTCGCCCCTATTTCAGATAGCGTATTGGGCTAGGTGGCATCTTAAAGCGCATGAAATGTAGAGTAGAATGCACTACTGAACTTCTAGGGTAGGGCAAACAGAGACCCGATTACATCATTTCATATTATGGTTCATTTAAGAATTCAGCGAAATTCTATCACATTCGTTCAATTTACGTCGCTCCTATTTCAGATAGCGTATTGGGCTAAGCGGCAACATAAATCACGTAGAATGACGAGTAAAATGCACGACCAACCTTCTATGATAGGGCAATCAAAGACCCGATTAGATCATTCTATATTATGGTTAATATAAGATTTCTGCGTAATTCTATCACATTTGTTCAATTTACGTCGCCCCTATTTCAGATAGCGTATTGGGCTGAGCGGCACCTTAAAGGGCAAGAAATGACGAGTAAAATGCACTATTAAACTTCTATGATAGGGCAATCAGTGACCCGAATAGATCGTATTATATTATGGTTAATATAAGAATCCTGCGTAATTCTATCACGTTTGTTCAATTTACGTAGCTCCAATCTCAGATAGCGTATTGGACTAGGCGGCATCTTAAAGCGCATGAAATGTCGAGTAAAATGCACTACCAAACTTCTCGGATAGGGCACTCAGAGACCCGATTAGGTCATCTTATATTATGGTTAATTTAAGAATTCAGCGAAATTTTATCACATTTGTTCAATTTACGTCGCCCCTATTTCAGATAGCGTATTGGGCTAGGCGGCACCTTAAAGCGCGTGAAATGACGAGTAAAATGCACCATTAAACTTCTATGATAGGGCAATCAGAAACCAGAATAGATCGTATTATATTATGGTTAATATAAGAATTCTGCGTAATTCTATCACATTTGTGCAATTTATGTCGCTCCTATGTCAGACAGCGTATTGGTCTAGGCGGCATCTTAAAGCGCATGGAATGGCGAGTAAAATGCACTATAAAACTTCTATGATAGGGCAATCAGAGACCCGATTATATCATTCTATATTATGGTTAATATAAGAATTCTGCGTAACTCGATCACATTTGTTCAACTTACGTCGCTCCCATTTCAGATAGCGTGTTGTGCTAAGCGGCATCTTAAAGCGCATGAAATGTCGAGTAAAATGCACTACTAAACTTCTAGGATAGGGCAATCAGAGACCCGATAAGGTCATCTTATGTTTTGATTAATATAAGGATGCAGCGTAATTCTATCACATTTGTTCAATTTGCGACGCCCCTATTTCAGATAGCGTATTGGGCTAGGCGGCATCTTAAAGCGCATGAAATGACGAGTAAAATGCACTATTAAACTTCTATGATAGGGCTAACAGAGACAGGAATATGTCATCTTATATTCTGGTTAATATAAGAATTCAGCGAAATTTTATCACATTTGTTCAATTTACGTCGCCCCTATATCAGATAGCGTATTGGGCTAGGCGGCATCTTAGAGCGCATGAAATGTCGAGTACAATGAACTACCAAACTTCTCGGATAGGGCTAACAGCCACCAGATTAGGTCATCTTATATTATGGTTAATATAAGAATTCAGCGTAATTCTATCACATTTGTTCAACTTACGTCGCTCCTATTTCTGATAGCGTACTGGGCAAGGTGGCATCTTAAAGCGCGTGGAATGGCGAGTAAAATGCACTATTAAACTTCTATGGTAGGGCAATCAGAGACCCGATTAGATCATTTTATATTTTGGTTAATATAAGAATTCAGCGAAATTCTATCACATTTGTTCAATTTACGTCGCTACTATTTCAGATAGCGTAGTGGGCTAAGCGGCACCTCAAAGCGCATGATATGACGAGGGAAATGCACCATTAAACTTCTAGGGTAAGGCAAAGAGAGACCCGGATAGATCATTTTATATTATGGTTAATTTAAGAATTCAGCGAAATTCTATCACATATGTTCAACTTACGTCGATTCTATTTCAGATAGCGTACTGGGCAAGGCGGCATCTTAAAGCGGGTGGAATGGCGAGTAAAATGCACTATTAAGCTTCTATGATACGGCAATCAGAGACCCGATTAGATCATTTTATATTATTGTTAATATAAGAATTCTGCGTAATTTTATCACATTTGTTCAATTTACGTCGCCTCTATTTCAGATAGCGTATTGGGCTAGGTTTCATCTTAAAGTGCATGAAATGTCGAGTAAAATGCACTATTATACTTCTAGGATAGGGCAAACAGAGACCCGATTAGATCATTTTATATTATGTTTAATTTAAGGATTCAGCGAAATTCTATCACATTTGTTCAACTTACGTCGCTCCTGTTTCATATAGCGTATTGGCCTAAACGGCACCTTAAAGCGCTTGAAATGACGAGTAAAATGCACTATTAAACTTCTATGATGGGGCAATCAGAGACCCGAATAGATCGTATTATGTTATGGTTTATATAAGAATCATGCGTAATTCTATCACATTTGTTCAATTTATGTCGCTCCTATTTCAGATAGCGTATTGGGCTAGGCGGCACCTTAAAGCGCATGGAATGACGAGTAAAATGCACTATTAAACTTCTATGATAGGGCAATCAGAGACACGGATAGATCGTATTATATTATGTTTAATATAAGAATTCTGCGTAATTCTATCACATTTGTTCAATTTACGTCGCCCCTATTTCAGATAGCGTATTGGGCTAGGTGGCACCTTAAAGCGCATGAAATGACGAGTAAAATGCACTATTAAACTTCTACGAAACAGCAATCAGAGACCCGATTAGAGAATTCAATGTTATGGTTAATATAAGAATTCTGCGTAATTCTATCACATTTGTTTAATTTACGTCGCTCCTATTTCAGACAGCGTATTGTGCTAGGCGGCACCTTAAAGCGCATGAAATGACGAGTAAAACGCACTATTAAACTTCTATGATAGGGCAATCAGAGACCAGATTAGATCATTTTATGTTATTGTTAATATAAGAATTCTGCGTAATTTTATCACATTTGTTCAATTTACGTCGCCCCTATTTCAGATAGCGTATTGGGCTTGGTTTCATCTTAAACTGCATGAAATGTCGAGTAAAATGCACTATTATACTTCTACGGTAGGGCAACCAGAGACCCGATTAGGTCATTTTATATTATGTTTAATTTAAGGATTCAGCGAAATTCTATCACATTTGTTCAACTTACGTCGCTCCTATTTCATATAGCGTATTGGCCTAAACGGCACCTTAAAGCGCATGAAATGACGAGTAAAATGCACTATTAAACTTCTATGATGGGGCAATCAGAGACCCGAATAGATCGTGTTATGTTATGGTTTATATAAGAATTCTGCGTAATTCTATCACATTTGTTCAATTTATGTCGCTCCTATTTCACATAGCGTATTGGGCTAAGCGGCATCTTAAAGCGCATGAAATGTCGAGTAAAATGCACTACTAAACTTCGACGATAGGGAAATCAGAGATCCAATTAGGTCATCTTATATTATGATTAATATAAGAATTCAGCGTAATTCTATCACATTTGTTCAATTTACGTCGCTCCTATTTCTGATAGGGTATTGTGGTAGGCGGCGTCTTAAAGCGCATGAAATGACGAGTACAATGCACTGTTAAACTTCTAGGATAGGGCAAACAGAGACCCGATTAGATCATTCTATATTATGGTTAATATAAGAATTCCGCGTAACTCGATCACATTTGTTCAATTTACGTCGCTCCCATTTCAGATAGCGTGTTGTGCTAAGCGGCATCTTAAAGCGCATGAAATGTCGAGTAAAATGCACTATTAAACTTCTATGATAGAGCAATCAGAGACCCGAATGGATCATATTATATTATGGTTAATATAAGAATTCTTGCGTAATTCTATCACGTTCGTTCAATTTACGTAGCTCCAATTTCAGATAGCGTATAGGGCTGGGCGGCATCTTAAAGCGCATGAAATGTCGAGTAAAATGAACTACTAAACTTCTCGGATAGGGCAATCAGAGACCCGATTAGGTCATCTTACACTATGGTTAATATAAGAATTCAGCGAAATTTTATCACATTTGCTCAATTTACGTCGCCCCTATTTCAGATAGCGTATTGGGCTAGGAGGCATCTTAAAGCCCATGAAATGTCAAGTAAAATGCGGTATTAAACTTCTAGGGTAGGGTAAACAGGGACCCGATTAGATCATTTTATATTATGGTTAATTTAAGAATTCAGCGAAATTCTATCACATTTGTTCAATTTACGTCGCCCCTATTTCAGATAGCGTATTGGGCTAGGTGGCATCTTAAAGCGCATGAAATGTAGAGTAGAATGCACTACTGAACTTCTAGGGTAGGGCAAACAGAGACCCGATTACATCATTTCATATTATGGTTCATTTAAGAATTCAGCGAAATTCTATCACATTCGTTCAATTTACGTCGCTCCTATTTCAGATAGCGTATTGGGCTAAGCGGCAACATAAATCACGTAGAATGACGAGTAAAATGCAAGACCAACCTTCTATGATAGGGCAATCAAAGACCCGATTAGATCATTCTATATTATGGTTAATATAAGATTTCTGCGTAATTCTATCACATTTGTTCAATTTACGTCGCCCCTATTTCAGATAGCGTATTGGGCTAAGCGGCACCTTAAAGGGCAAGAAATGACGAGTAAAATGCACTATTAAACTTCTATGATAGGGCAATCAGTGACCCGAATAGATCGTATTATATTATGGTTAATATAAGAATCCTGCGTAATTCTATCACGTTTGTTCAATTTACGTAGCTCCAATCTCAGATAGCGTATTGGACTAGGCGGCATCTTAAAGCGCATGAAATGTCGAGTAAAATGCACTACCAAACTTCTCGGATAGGGCACTCAGAGACCCGATTAGGTCATCTTATATTATGGTTAATTTAAGAATTCAGCGAAATTTTATCACATTTGTTCAATTTACGTCGCCCCCATTTCAGATAGCGTATTGGGCTAGGCGGCACCTTAAAGCGCGTGAAATGACGAGTAAAATGCACCATTAAACTTCTATGATAGGGCAATCAGAAACCAGAATAGATCGTATTATATTATGGTTAATATAAGAATTCTGCGTAATTCTATCACATTTGTGCAATTTATGTCGCTCCTATTTCAGACAGCGTATTGGTCTAGGCGGCATCTTAAAGCGCATGGAATGGCGAGTAAAATGCACTATAAAACTTCTATGATAGGGCAATCAGAGACCCGATTATATCATTCTATATTATGGTTAATATAAGAATTCTGCGTAACTCGATCACATTTGTTCAATTTACGTCGCTCCCATTTCAGATAGCGTGTTGTGCTAAGCGGCATCTTAAAGCGCATGAAATGTCGAGTAAAATGCACTACTAAACTTCTAGGATAGGGCAATCAGAGACCCGATAAGGTCATCTTATGTTTTGATTAATATAAGGATGCAGCGTAATTCTATCACATTTGTTCAATTTGCGACGCCCCTATTTCAGATAGCGTATTGGGCTAGGCGGCATCCTAAAGCGCATGAAATGACGAGTAAAATGCACTATTAAACTTCTATGATAGGGCTAACAGAGACAGGAATATGTCATCTTATATTCTGGTTAATATAAGAATTCAGCGAAATTTTATCACATTTGTTCAATTTACGTCGCCCCTATATCAGATAGCGTATTGGGCTAGGCGGCATCTTAGAGCGCATGAAATGTCGAGTACAATGAACTACCAAACTTCTCGGATAGGGCTAACAGCCACCAGATTAGGTCATCTTATATTATGGTTAATATAAGAATTCAGCGTAATTCTATCACATTTGTTCAACTTACGTCGCTCCTATTTCTGATAGCGTACTGGGCAAGGTGGCATCTTAAAGCGCGTGGAATGGCGAGTAAAATGCACTATTAAACTTCTATGGTAGGGCAATCAGAGACCCGATTAGATCATTTTATATTTTGGTTAATATAAGAATTCAGCGAAATTCTATCACATTTGTTCAATTTACGTCGCTACTATTTCAGATAGCGTAGTGGGCTAAGCGGCACCTCAAAGCGCATGATATGACGAGGGAAATGCACCATTAAACTTCTAGGGTAAGGCAAAGAGAGACCCGGATAGATCATTTTATATTATGGTTAATTTAAGAATTCAGCGAAATTCTATCACATATGTTCAACTTACGTCGATCCTATTTCAGATAGCGTACTGGGCAAGGCGGCATCTTAAAGCGGGTGGAATGACGAGTTAAATGCACTATTAAGCTTCTATGATACGGCAATCAGAGACCCGATTAGATCATTTTATATTATTGTTAATATAAGAATTCTGCGTAATTTTATCACATTTGTTCAATTTACGTCGCCTCTATTTCAGATAGCGTATTGGGCTAGGTTTCATCTTAAAGTGCATGAAATGTCGAGTAAAATGCACTATTATACTTCTAGGATAGGGCAAACAGAGACCTGATTAGATCATTTTATATTATGTTTAATTTAAGGATTCAGCGAAATTCTATCACATTTGTCCAACTTACGTCGCTCCTGTTTCATATAGCGTATTGGCCTAAACGGCACCTTAAAGCGCTTGAAATGACGAGTAAAATGCACTATTAAACTTCTATGATGGGGCAATCAGAGACCCGAATAGATCGTATTATGTTATGGTTTATATAAGAATCATGCGTAATTCTATCACATTTGTTCAATTTATGTCGCTCCTATTTCAGATAGCGTATTGGGCTAGGCGGCACGTTAAAGCGCATGGAATGACGAGTAAAATGCACTATTAAACTTCTATGATAGGGCAATCAGAGACACGGATAGATCGTATTATATTATGTTTAATATAAGAATTCTGCGTAATTCTATCACATTTGTTCAATTTACGTCGCCCCTATTTCAGATAGCGTATTGGGCTAGTGGCACCTTAAAGCGCATGAAATGACGAGTAAAATGCACTATTAACTTCTATGAAACAGCAATCAGAGACCCGATTAGATAATTCAATGTTATGGTTAATATAAGAATTCTGCGTAATTCTATCACATTTGTTTAATTTACGTCGCTCCTATTTCAGATAGCATATTGGGCTAGGCGGCATCTTAAAGCGCATGAAATGTAGAGTAAAATGCACTATTAAGCTTCAAGGTTAAGGCAATCAGAGGCCCGACTAGATGATTTTATATTATGGCTAATATAAGAATTCTGCGTAATTCGATCACATTTGTTCAATTTACGTCGCTCCTATTTCAGATAGCGTGTTGTGCTAAGCGGCATCTTAAAGCGCATGAAATGTCGAGTAAATTGCACTACTAAACTTCGAGGATAGGGCAATCAGAGACCCGATTAGATCATCTTATATCATGATTAATAGAAGAATTCAGCGTAATTCTATCACATTTGTTCAATTTACGTCGCTCCTATTTCAGATAGCGTATTGGGCTAGGCGGCATCTTAAAGCGCATGGAATGGCGAGTAAAATGCACTATTACACTTCTATGATAGGGCAATCAGAGACCCGAATAGATCGTATTATATTATGGTTAATATAAGAATTCTGCGGAATTCTATCACGTTCGTTCAATTTACGTAGCCCCAATTTCAGATAGCGTATAGGGCTGGGCGGCATCTTAAAGCGCATGAAATGTCGAGTAAAATGCACTACTAAACTTCTCGGATAGGGCAATCAGAGACCCGGTTAGGTCATCTTATACTATGGTTAATATAAGAATTCAGCGAAATTTTATCACATTTGCTCAATTTACGTCGCCCCTATTTCAGATAGCGTATTGGGCTAGGTGGCATCTTAAAGCCCATGAAATGTCAAGTAAAATGCGCTATTAAACTTCTAGGGTAGGGTAAACAGAGACCCGATTAGATCATTTTATATTATGGTTAATTTAAGAATTCAGTGAAATTCTATCACATTTGTTCAGATTACGTCGCCCCTATTTCAGATATCGTATTGGGCTAGGCGGCACCTTAAAGCGCATGAAATGACGATTAAAATGCACTATTAAACTTCTATGATAGGGCAATCAGAGACCCGATTAGGTCATTTTATATTATGGTTAATATAAGAATTCAGCGTATGTCTATCACATTTGTTCAATTTACGTCGCTCCTATTTCAGATAGCGTATTGGGTTAAGCGGCATCTCAAAGCGCATGAAATGACGAGTGGAATGCACTATTAAACTTCTTGGTTAGGTCGAACAGAGACCAGATTAGATCATTTTACATTATGGTTAATATAAGAATTCAGCGAAATTCTATCACATTTGTTCAATTTACGTCGCCCCTATTTCAGATAGCGTATTGGGCTACGCGGCACCTTAAAACGCATGGAATGACGAATAAAATTCACTATTAAGCTTCTATGATAGGGCAATCGGAGACCCGATTAGATCATTTTATATTATGGTTAATATAAGAATTCTGCGTAATTTTATCACATTTCTTCAATTTACGTCGCCCCTATTTCAGATAGCGTATTGGCTAAGCGGCATCTTAAAGCGCGTGGAATGACGAGCAAAATGCACTACTAACTTTCTATGATAGGGCAATCGGAGACCCGATTAGATCATTTTATATTATGGTTAATATAAGAATTCTGCGTAATTCTATCACGTTTGTTCAATTTACGTCGCTCCTATTTCAGATAGCGTATTGGGCTAGGTGACATCTTAAAGCGCATGAAATGACGAGTAAAATGCACTATTAAACTTCTATGATGGGGCAATCAGAGACCCGAATTGATCGTATTATATTATGGATAATATAAAAATTCTGCGCAATTCTATCACATTTGTTCAATTTACGTCGCCCCTATTTCAGATAGCGTATTGGGCTAGATGACATCTTAAAGCGCATGAAATGTCGAGTAAAATGCACGATTCAGCTTCTAGGGTAGGGCAAACAGAGACCCAATTAGATCATTTTATATTATGGTTAATTTAAGAATTCAGCGAAATTCTTTCACATTTGTTCAATTTACGTCGCTTCTATTTCAGATAGCGTATTGGGCTAAGCGGCACCTTAAAGCGCATGAAATGACGAGTGAAATGCACTGTTAAACTTCTATGGTAGGGCAATCAGAGACCCGATTAGATCATTTTATATAATGGTTAATTTAAGAATTCAGCGAAATTCTATCACATTTGTTCAATTTACGTCGCCCCTATTTCAGATAGCGTATTGGGCTAGGTGGCATCTTAAAGCGCATGAAATGTAGAGTAGAATGCACTACTGAACTTCTAGGGTAGGGCAAACAGAGACCCGATTACATCATTTCATATTATGGTTCATTTAAGAATTCAGCGAAATTCTATCACATTCGTTCAATTTACGTCGCTCCTATTTCAGATAGCGTATTGGGCTAAGCGGCAACATAAATCACGTAGAATGACGAGTAAAATGCACGACCAACCTTCTATGATAGGGCAATCAAAGACCCGAATAGATCATTCTATATTATGGTTAATATAAGATTTCTGCGTAATTCTATCACATTTGTTCAATTTACGTCGCCCCTATTTCAGATAGCGTATTGGGCTAAGCGGCACCTTAAAGGGCAAGAAATGACGAGTAAAATGCACTATTAAACTTCTATGATAGGGCAATCAGTGACCCGAATAGATCGTATTATATTATGGTTAATATAAGAATCCTGCGTAATTCTATCACGTTTGTTCAATTTACGTAGCTCCAATCTCAGCTAGCGTATTGGACTAGGCGGCATCTTAAAGCGCATGAAATGTCGAGTAAAATGCACTACCAAACTTCTCGGATAGGGCACTCAGAGACCCGATTAGGTCATCTTATATTATGGTTAATTTAAGAATTCAGCGAAATTTTATCACATTTGTTCAATTTACGTCGCCCCTATTTCAGATAGCGTATTGGGCTAGGCGGCACCTTAAAGCGCGTGAAATGACGAGTAAAATGCACCATTAAACTTCTATGATAGGGCAATCAGAAACCAGAATAGATCGTATTATATTATGGTTAATATAAGAATTCTGCGTAATTCTATCACATTTGTGCAATTTATGTCGCTCCTATTTCAGACAGCGTATTGGTCTAGGCGGCATCTTAAAGCGCATGGAATGGCGAGTAAAATGCACTATAAAACTTCTATGATAGGCCAATCAGAGACCCGATTATATCATTCTATATTATGGTTAATATAAGAATTCTGCGTAACTCGATCACATTTGTTCAACTTACGTCGCTCCCATTTCAGATAGCGTGTTGTGCTAAGCGGCATCTTAAAGCGCATGAAATGTCGAGTAAAATGCACTACTAAACTTCTAGGATAGGGCAATCAGAGACCCGATAAGGTCATCTTATGTTTTGATTAATATAAGGATGCAGCGTAATTCTATCACATTTGTTCAATTTGCGACGCCCCTATTTCAGATAGCGTATTGGGCTAGGCGGCATCTTAAAGCGCATGAAATGACGAGTAAAATGCACTATTAAACTTCTATGATAGGGCTAACAGAGACAGGAATATGTCATCTTATATTCTGGTTAATATAAGAATTCAGCGAAATTTTATCACATTTGTTCAATTTACGTCGCCCCTATATCAGATAGCGTATTGGGCTAGGCGGCATCTTAGAGCGCATGAAATGTCGAGTACAATGAATTACCAAACTTCTCGGATAGGGCTAACAGCCACCAGATTAGGCCATCTTATATTATGGTTAATATAAGAATTCAGCGTAATTCTATCACATTTGTTCAACTTACGTCGCTCCTATTTCTGATAGCGTACTGGGCAAGGTGGCATCTTAAAGCGCGTGGAATGGCAGCAAAAATGCACTATTAAACTTCTACGATAGGGCAATTAGAGACCCGATGAGATCATTTTATATTATGGTTAATTTAAGAATTATGCGAAATTCCTACACATTTGTTCAATTTACGTCGCTGATATTTCAGATAGCGTATTGGGCTAAGAGGCATCTCAAAGTGCATGAAATGGCGAGTAGAATGCACTATTAAACTTATAGGGTAGGGCAAACAGAGACCCGATTAGTTCATTTTATATTATGGTTAATTTAAGAATTCAGCGAAATTCTGTCACATTTGTTCAATTTACGTCGCTCCTATTTCAGATAGCGTATTGGGCAAAGCGGCATCTCAAAGCGCATGAAATGACGAGTAAAATGCACTATTAAACTTCCAGGATAGGGCAAACAGAGACCCGATTAGATCATTTTATATTATGGTTAATTTATGAATTCAGCGAAATTCTATCACATTCCTTCAATTTACGTCGCTCCTATTTCAGGTAGCGTACTGGGCTAGGCGGCATCTTAAAGCGCGTGGAATGGCGAGTAAAATACACTATTAAACTTCTATGATAGGGCAATCAGAGACCCGATTAGATCATTTTATATTTTGGTTAATATAAGGATTCCTCGAAATTCTATCATTTTTGTTCAATTTTCGTCGCTCCTATTTCAGACAGCGTATTGGGCTAAGCGGCACCTCAAAGTGCATGAAAAGGCGAGTAAAGTGCACTATTAAACTTCTAGGGTAGGGCAAACAGAGATCCGATTAGATCATTTTATATTACGGTTAATATAAGAATTCAGCGATATTCTATCACATTTGTTCAATTAACGTCGCTGATATTTCAGATAGCGTATTGAGCTAAGCGGCATCTCAAAGCGCATGAAATGACGAGTGACATGCACTATTAAACTTCTAGGGTAGGGCGAACAGAGACCCGATTACATCAGTTTATATTATGGTTAATTTAACAATTCAGGGAAATTCTATCACATTTGTTCAATTTACGCGCTCCTATTTCAGATAGCGTATTGGGCTAAGCGGCATCTCAAAGCGCATGAAATGGCGAGTGAAATGCACTATTAAACTTCTAGGGTAGGGCAACCAGAGTCCCGATTAGATCATTTTATATTATGGTTAATTTAAGAATTCAGCAAAATTCTATCACATTTGTTCAATTTACGTTGCTCCTATTTCATATAGCGTACTGGGCTAGGCGGCATCTTAAAGCGCGTGGAAGGGCGAGTAATATGCACTACTAAACTTCTATGATAGGGCAAACAGAGACCCGATTAGATCATTTTATATTATGGTTAATAAAAGATTTCAGGGAAATTCTATCACATTTGTTCAATGTACATCGCTCCTATTTCAGATAGCGTATTGTGCTAGGCGGCATCTTAAATCGCGCGGAATGGCGAGTAAAATGCACTATTAAACTTCTAGGGTAGGGCAAACAGAGACCCGATTAGATCATTTTATATTAAGGTTAATTTAAGAATTCAGCGAAATTCTATCATATCTGTTCAATTTACGTCGCTCCTCTTTCAGATAGCGTATTGGGCTAAGCGGCATCTTAAAGCGCGTGGAATGACGAGTAAAATGCATTACTAACCTTCTATGATAGGGCAATCAAAGACCCCATTAGATCATTCTATATTATGGTTAATATAAGAATTCTGCGTAATTCTATCACATTTGTTCAATTTACGTCGCGCCTATTTCAGATAGCGTATTGGGCTAGGTGGCATCTTAAAGCGCATGAAATGACGAGTAAAACGCACTATTAAACTTCTATGATAGGGCAATCGGAGACCCGAATAGATCATTTTATATTATGGTTAATATAAGAATTCTGCGTAATTTTATCACATTTCTTCAATTTACGTCGCCCCTATTTCAGATAGCGTATTGGCTAAGCGGCATCTTAAAGCGCGTGGAATGACGAGCAAAATGCACTACTAACTTTCTATGATAGGGCAATCGGAGACCCGATTAGATCATTTTATATTATGGTTAATATAAGAATTCTGCGTAATTCTATCACGTTTGTTCAATTTACGTCGCTCCTATTTCAGATAGCGTATTGGGCTAGGTGACATCTTAAAGCGCATGAAATGACGAGTAAAATGCACTATTAAACTTCTATGATGGGGCAATCAGAGACCCGAATTGATCGTATTATATTATGGATAATATAAAAATTCTGCGTAATTCTATCACATTTGTTCAATTTACGTCGCCCCTATTTCAGATAGCGTATTGGGCTAGATGACATCTTAAAGCGCATGAAATGTCGAGTAAAATGCACGATTCAGCTTCTAGGGTAGGGCAAACAGAGACCCAATTAGATCATTTTATATTATGGTTAATTTAAGAATTCAGCGAAATTCTTTCACATTTGTTCAATTTACGTCGCTTCTATTTCAGATAGCGTATTGGGCTAAGCGGCACCTTAAAGCGCATGAAATGACGAGTGAAATGCACTGTTAAACTTCTATGGTAGGGCAATCAGAGACCCGATTAGATCATTTTATATAATGGTTAATTTAA
>CAKAJE020001421.1:0-68240 GCA_916610135.2 Macropis europaea
TCATGCGCTTTGCGATGCCGCTTAGCCCAATAAGCTATCTGAAATAGGAACGACATAAATTGAACAAATGTGATAGAATTTCGCTGAATTCTTATATTAACCAAAATATAAGATGATCTAATCGGGTCTCTGATTGCCCTATCATAAAAGTTTAATAGTGCATTTTACTCGTCATTCCACGCGCTTTAAGATGCCGCCTAGCCCAGTACGCTTTCTGAAATAGGAGCGACGTAAATTGAACAAATGTGATAGAATTTTGCTGAATTCTTAAATTAACCATAATATAAAATGATGTAATCGGGTCTCTGTTCGCCCTACCCAAGAAGTTTAATAGTGCGTTTCTCTCGTCATTTCATGCGCTTTTAGATGCCGCTTAGCCCAATAGCTATCTGAAATAGGAGCGACGTAAATTGAACAAATGTGTTAGAATTTCCCTGAAATCTTATATTAAACAAAATATAAAATGATCTAAACGGGATTCTGATTGCCCTATCATAGAAGTTTAGTAGTGCATTTTACTCGCCCTTCCACGCGCTTTAAGATGCCGCCTAGCCCAGTACACTATCTGAAATAGGAGCGACGTATGTTGAACAAATGTGATAGAATTACGCTGAATTCTTATATTAACCGTAATATAAAATGATCTAATCGGGTCTCTGTTTGCATTACCATAGAAGTTTAATAGTGCATTATACTCGCCATTTCATGCGCTTTGAGATGCCGCTTAGCCCAATACGCTATCTGCAATAGGATCGACGTAAATTGTACAAATGAGATAGAATTTCCCTGAATTCTTAAATTAACCATAATATAAAGTGATCTAAACTGGTCTCTGTTTGCCCCACCCTAGAAGTTTAATAGTGCATTTTACTCGCCATTTCTTGCGCTTTAAGTTGCCGCCTAGCCCAGCACGCTATCTGAAATAGGAGCTACGTAAGTTGAACAAATGTCACAGAATTACGCTGAATTCTTATATCAACCGTAATATAAAATGATCTAATCGGGTCTCTGTTTGCCTTATCCTAGAAGTTTAATAGTGCATTTTACTCGCCATTTCTTGCGCTTTGAGATGCCGCTTAGCCTAGTACGCTATCTGAAATAGGAGCGATGTAAATTGTACAAATGTGATAGAATTTCGATGAATTCTTTTATTAACCAAAATATAAAATGATCTAATCGGGTCTCTGATTGCCCTACCCTAGAAGTTTAATAGTGCATTTTACTCGCCATTTCATGCGCTTTGAGATGCCGCTTAGCCCAACACGCTATCTGAAATAGGAGCGACGTAAATTGAACAAATGTGATAGAATTTCGCTGAATTCTTATATTAACCAAAATATAAAATGATCTAATCGGGTCTCTGATTGCCCTACCCTAGAAGTTTAATAGTGAATTTTACTCGCCATTTCTTGCGCTTTGAGATGCCGCTTAGCCCAGTACGCTATCTGAAATAGGAGCGACGTAAATTGAACAAATGTGATAGAATTTCGATGAATTCTTTTATTAACCGTAATATAAAATGATCTAATCGGGTCTCTGTTTGCCTTATCCTAGAAGTTTAATAGTGCATTTCACTCGTCAATTCATGCGCTTTGCGATGCCGCTTAGCCCAATAAGCTATCTGAAATTGGAGCGAAGTAAATTGAACAAACGTGATAGAATTTCGCTGAATTCTTATATTAACCAAAATATAAAATGATCTAATCGGGACTCTGATTGCCCTATCATAGAAGTTTAATAGTGCATTTTACTCGCCATTCCACGCGCTTTAAGATGCCGCCTAGCCCAGTACGCTATCTGAAATAGGAGCTACGTAAGTTGAACGAATGTGACAGAATTACGCTGATTTCTTATATTAACCGTTATATAAAATGATCTAATCGGGTCTCTGTTTGCCTTATCCTAGAAGTTTAATAGTGCATTTCACTCGTCATTTCATGCGCTTTGAGATGCCGCTTAGCCCAATAAGCTATCTGAAATAGGAGCGACGTAAATTGAACAAATGTGATAGAATTTCGCTGAATTCTTATATTAACCAAAATATGAAATGATCTAATCGGGTCTCTGATTGCCCTATCATAGAAGTTCAACAGTGCATTTTACTCGCCATTCCACGCGCTTTAAGTTGCCGCCTAGCCCAGCACGCTATCTGAAATAGGAGCGACGTAAATTGAACAAATGTGATAGAATTTTGCTGAATTCTTAAATTAACCATAATATAAAATGATGTAATCGGGTCTCTGTTCGCCCTACCCAAGAAGTTTAATAGTGCATTTCTCTCGTCATTTCATGCGCTTTGAGATGCCGCATAGCCCAATACGCTATCTGAAATAGGAGCGACGTAAATTGCACAAATGTGATAGAATTTCGATGAATTCATTTATTAACCAAAATATAAAATGATCTAATCGGGTCTCTGATTGCCCTACCCTAGAAGTTTAATAGTGCATTTTACTCGTCATTTCATGCGCTTTGAAATGCCGCTTAGCCCAATAAGCTGTCTGAAATAGGAGCGACGTAAATTCAACAAATGTGATAGAAGTTCCCTGAATACTTATATTAACCTTAATGTAAAATGATCTAATCGGGTCTCTGTTCGCCATGCCCTAGAAGTATAATAGTGCACTTTACTCGCCATTTCATGCGCTCTGAGATGCCGCTTAGCCCAATACGCTATCTGAAATAGGAGCGACGTAAAATGAACAAATGTGATAGGATTTCGCTGAATTCTTAAATTAACCATAATATAAAATGATCTAATCGGGTCTCTATGTGCCCGACCCTAGAAGCTTAATAGTGCATTTTACTCGCCATTTCTTGCGCTTTGAGATGCCGCTTAGCCCAATACGCTATCTGAAATAGGAGCGACGTAAATTGAACAAATGTGATAGAATTTCCCTGAAATGTTATAGTAAACAAAATATAAAATGATCTAATCGGGTCTCTGATTGCCCTATCATAGAAGTTTAATAGTACATTTTACTCGCCATTCCACGCGCTTTAAGATGCCGCCTAGCCCAGTACGCTATCTGAAATAGGATCTACGTAAGTTGAACGAATGTGACAGAATTACGCTGATTTCTTATATTAACCGTAATATAAAATGATCTAATCGGGTCTCTGTTTGCCTTATCCTAGAAGTTTAATAGTGCATTTTACTCGCCATTTCATGCGCTTTGAGATGCCTCTTAGCCCAATACGCTATCTGAAATAGGAGCGACGTAAATTGAACAAATGTGATAGAATTTCGCTGAATTCTTATATTAACCAAAATATAAAATGATCTAATCCGGTCTCTGTTTGCCCTACCCTAGAAGTTGAATAGTGCATTGTACGAGCCATTTCTTGCGCTTTGAGATGCAGCTTAGGCCGATACGCTATCTGAAATAGGAGCGACGTAAATTGAACAAATGTCACAGAATTACGCTGAATTCTTATATTAACCGTAATATAAAATGATCTAATCGGGTCTCTGATTGCCCTATCATAGAAGTTTAACAGTGCATTTTACTCGCCATTCCACGCGCTTTAAGTTGCCGCCTTGCCCAGCACGCTATCTGAAATAGGAGCTACGTAAGTTGAACAAATGTCACAGAATTACGCTGAATTCTTATATTAACCGTAATATAAAATGATCTAATCGGGTCTCTGATTGCCCTACCCTAGAAGTTTAATAGTGCATTTTACTCGCCATTTCATGCGCTTTGAGATGCCGCTTAGCCCAATACGCTATCTGCAATAGGAGCGACGTAAATTAAACAAATGTGATAGAACTTGGCTGAATTCTTATATTAACCATAATATAAAATGATCTAATCGGGTCTCTGATTGCCCTACCCTAGAAGTTTAATAGTGCATTTTACTAGCCATTCCACGCGCTTTAAGTTGCCACCTAGCCCAGTACGCTATCTGCAATAGGAGCTACGTAAGTTGAACAAATGTCACAGAATTACGCTGAATTCTTATGTTAACCGTAATATAAAATGATCTAATCGGGTCTCTGTTTGCCCTATCATAGAAGTTTAACAGTGCATTTTACTCGCCATTCCACGCGCTTTAAGTTGCCGCCTCGCCCAGCACGCTATCTGAAATAGGAGCGATGTAAATTGAACAAATGTGATAGAATTTCGATGAATTCATTTATTAACCAAAATATAAAATGATTTAATCGGGTCTCTGATTGCCCTACCCTAGAACTTTAATAGTGCATTTTACTCGCCATTTCATGCGCTTTGAGATGCCGCTTAGCCCAATACGCTATCTGAAATAGGAGCGACGTAAATTGAACAAACGTGATAGAATTTCGCTGAATTCTTAAATTAACCATAATATAAAATGATCTAATGGGGTCTCTGTTTGCCCTACCCTAGAAGTTTAATAGTGCATTTTACTCGCCATTTCTTGCGCTTTGAGATGCCTCTTAGCCCAATACGCTATCTGAAATAGGAGCGACGTAAATTGAACAAATGTGATAGAATTTCGCTGAATTCTTATATTAACCAAAATATAAAATGATCTAATCCGGTCTCTGTTTGCCCTACCCTAGAAGTTTAATAGTGCATTTTACGAGCCATTTCTTGCGCTTTGAGATGCAGCTTAGCCCAATACGCTATCTGAAATAGGAGCGACGTAAATTGAACAAGTGTGATAGAATTTCGCTGGATTCTTATATTAACCAAAATATAAAATGATCTAATCGGGTCTCTGATTGCCCTATCATAGAAGTTTAATAGTACATTTTACTCGCCATTCCATGCGCTTTAAGATGCCGCCTAGCCCAGTACGCTATCTGAAATAGGATCTACGTAAGTTGAACGAATGTGACAGAATTACGCTGATTTCTTATATTAACCGTAATATAAAATGATCTAATCGGGTCTCTGTTTGCCTTATCCTAGAAGTTTAATAGTGCATTTTACTCGCCATTTCATGCGCTTTGAGATGCCTCTTAGCCCAAGACGCTATCTGAAATAGGAGCGACGTAAATTGAACAAATGTGATAGAATTTCGCTGAATTCTTATATTAACCAAAATATAAAATGATCTAATCCGGTCTCTGTTTGCCCTACCCTAGAAGTTGAATAGTGCATTGTACGAGCCATTTCTTGCGCTTTGAGATGCAGCTTAGGCCGATACGCTATCTGAAATAGGAGCGACGTAAATTGAACAAATGTCACAGAATTACGCTGAATTCTTATATTAACCGTAATATAAAATGATCTAATCGGGTCTCTGTTTGCCTTATCCTAGAAGTTTAATAGTGCATTTTACTCGCCATTTCATGCGCTTTGAGATGCCGCTTAGCCCAGTACGCTATCTGAAATAGGAGCGATGTAAATTGAACAAATGTGATAGAATTTCGATGAATTCATTTATTAACCGAAATATAAAATGATTTAATCGGGTCTCTGATTGCCCTACCCTAGAACTTTAATAGTGCATTTTACTCGCCATTTCATGCGCTTTGAGATGCCGCTTAGCCCAATACGCTATCTGAAATAGGAGCGACGTAAATTGAACAAATGTTATAGAATTTCCCTGAAATCTTATATTATCAATACATAAAATGATCTAAACGGGACACTGATTGCCCTACCATAGAAGTTTAGTAGTGCATTTTACTCGCCCTTCCACGCGCTTTAAGTTGCCGCCTAGCCCAGTACACTATCTGAAATAGGAGCGACGTATGTTGAACAAATGTGATAGAATTACGCTGAATTCTTATATTAACCGTAATATAAAATGATCTAATCGGGTCTCTGTTTGCCTTACACTAGAAGTTTAATAGTGCATTTTACTCGCCATCTCATGCGCTTTGAGATGCCGCTTAGACCAATACGCTATCTGAAATAGGAGCGACGTAAATTGAACAAATGTGATAGAATTACGCTGAATTCTTATATTAACCGTAATATAAAATGATCTATTCGGGTGTCTGTTCGCCCTACCCTAGAAGTTTAATAGTGCATTTCACTCGCCCTTCCACGCGCTTTAAGATGCCGCCTAGCCCAGTACGCTATCTGAAATAGGAGCGCCGTTAGTTGAACAAATGTGATAGAATTACGCTGAATTCTTATATTAACCGTAATATAAAATGATCTACTCGGGTCTCTGTTTGCCTTATCCTAGAAGTTTAATAGTGCATTTTACTCGTCAATTCATGCGCTTTCCGATGCCGCTTAGCCCAATAAGCTATCTGAACTAGGAGCGACGTAAATTGAACAAACGTGATAGAATTTCGCTGAATTCTTATATTAACCAAAATATAAAATGATCTAATCGGGTCTCTGACTGCCCTATCATAGAAGTTTAACAGTGCATTTTACTCGCCATTCCACGCGCTTTAAGTTGCCGCCTAGCCCAGCACGCTATCTGAAATAGGAGCTACGTAAGTTGAACAAATGTCACAGAATTACGCTGAATTCTTATATTAACCGTAATATAAAATGATCTACTCGGGTCTCTGATTGCCCTACCCTAGAAGTTTAATAGTGCATTTTACTCGCCATTTCATGCGCTTTGAGATGCCGCTTAGCCCAATACGCTATCTGCAATAGGAGCGACGTAAATTAAACAAATGTGATAGAACTTGGCTGAATTCTTATATTAACCATAATATAAAATGATCTAATCGGGTCTCTGATTGCCCTACCCTAGAAGTTTAATAGTGCATTTTACTCGCCATTCCACGCGCTTTAAGTTGCCGCCTAGCCCAGTACGCTATCTGCAATAGGAACTACGTAAGTTGAACAAATGTCACAGAATTACGCTGAATTCTTATGTTAACCGTAATATAAAATGATCTAATCGGGTCTCTGTTTGCCCTATCATAGAAGTTTAACAGTGCATTTTACTCGCCATTCCACGCGCTTTAAGTTGCCGCCTAGCCCAGCACGCTATCTGAAATAGGAGCTACGTAAGTTGAACAAATGTCACAGAATTACGCTGAATTCTTATATTAACCGTAATATAAAATAATCTAATCGGGTCTCTGATTGCCCTACCCTAGAAGTTTAACAGTGCATTTTACTCACCATTCCACGCGCTTTAAGTTGCCGCCTAGCCCAGTACGCTATCTGAAATAGGATCTACGTAAGTTGAACAAATGTCACAGAATTACGCTGAATTCTTATATTAACCGTAATATAAAATGATCTAATCGGGTCTCTGTTTGCCTTATCCTAGAAGTTTAATAGTGCATTTTACTCGTCAATTCATGCGCTTTGCGATGCCGCTTAGCCCAATAAGCTATCTGAAATAGGAGCGACGTAAATTGAACAAATGTGATAGAATTTCGCTGATTTCTTATATTAACCAAAATATAAAATGATCTAATCGGGTCTCTGATTGCCCTATCATAGAAGTTTAACAGTGCATTTTACTCGCCATTCCACGCGCTTTAAGTTGCCGCCTAGCCCAGCACGCTATCTGAAATAGGAGCTACGTAAGTTGAACAAATGTCACAGAATTACGCTGAATTCTTATATTAACCGTAATATAAAATGATCTAATCGGGTCTCTGATTGCCCTACCCTAGAAGTTTAATAGTGCATTTTACTCGCCATTTCATGCGCTTTGAGATGCCGCTTAGCCCAGTACGCTATCTGAAATAGGAGCGATGTAAGTTGAACAAATGTGATAGAATTTCGATGAATTCATTTATTAACCAAAATATAAAATGATCTAATCGGGTCTCTGATTGCCCTACCCTAGAAGTTTAATAGTGCATTTTACTCGCCATTTCATGCGCTTTGAGATGCCTCTTAGCCGAATACGCTATCTGAAATAGGAGCGACGTAAATTGAACAAATGTGATAGAATTTCGCTGAATTCGTATATTAACCTTAATGTAAAATGATCTAATCGGTTCTTTGTTCGCCCTACCCAAGAAGTTTAATAGTGCATTTCACTCGTCAATTCATGCGCTTTGCCATGCCGCTTTGCCCAATATGCTATCTGATATAGGAGCGACGTAAATTGAACAAATGTGATAGAATTACACTGAATTCTTATATTAACCAAAATATAAAATGATCTAATCGGGTCTCTGATTGCCCTATCATAGAAGATTAATAGTGCATTTTACTCGCCATTCCACGCGCTTTAAGATGCCGCCCAGCCCAGTATGCTATCTGAAATAGGAACGACGTAACTTGAACAAATGTGATAGAATTTTGCTGAATTCTTAAATTAACCATAATATAAAATGATCTACTCGGGTCTCTGATTGCCCTACCCTAGAAGTTTAATAGTGCATTTTACTCGCCATTTCATGCGCTTTGAGATGCCGCTTAGCCCAATACGCTATCTGCAATAGGAGCGACGTAAATTAAACAAATGTGATAGAACTTGGCTGAATTCTTATATTAACCATAATATAAAATGATCTAATCGGGTCTCTGATTGCCCTACCCTAGAAGTTTAATAGTGCATTTTACTCGCCATTCCACGCGCTTTAAGTTGCCGCCTAGCCCAGTACGCTATCTGCAATAGGAGCTACGTAAGTTGAACAAATGTCACAGAATTACGCTGAATTCTTATGTTAACCGTAATATAAAATGATCTAATCGGGTCTCTGTTTGCCCTATCATAGAAGTTTAACAGTGCATTTTACTCGCCATTCCACGCGCTTTAAGTTGCCGCCTAGCCCAGCACGCTATCTGAAATAGGAGCTACGTAAGTTGAACAAATGTCACAGAATTACGCTGAATTCTTATATTAACCGTAATATAAAATAATCTAATCGGGTCTCTGATTGCCCTACCCTAGAAGTTTAACAGTGCATTTTACTCACCATTCCACGCGCTTTAAGTTGCCGCCTAGCCCAGTACGCTATCTGAAATAGGATCTACGTAAGTTGAACAAATGTCACAGAATTACGCTGAATTCTTATATTAACCGTAATATAAAATGATCTAATCGGGTCTCTGTTTGCCTTATCCTAGAAGTTTAATAGTGCATTTTACTCGTCAATTCATGCGCTTTGCGATGCCGCTTAGCCCAATAAGCTATCTGAAATAGGAGCGACGTAAATTGAACAAATGTGATAGAATTTCGCTGATTTCTTATATTAACCAAAATATAAAATGATCCAATCGGGTCTCTGATTGCCCTATCATAGAAGTTTAACAGTGCATTTTACTCGCCATTCCACGCGCTTTAAGTTGCCGCCTAGCCCAGCACGCTATCTGAAATAGGAGCTACGTAAGTTGAACAAATGTCACAGAATTACGCTGAATTCTTATATTAACCGTAATATAAAATGATCTAATCGGGTCTCTGATTGCCCTACCCTAGAAGTTTAATAGTGCATTTTACTCGCCATTTCATGCGCTTTGAGATGCCGCTTAGCCCAGTACGCTATCTGAAATAGGAGCGATGTAAGTTGAACAAATGTGATAGAATTTCGATGAATTCATTTATTAACCAAAATATAAAATGATCTAATCGGGTCTCTGATTGCCCTACCCTAGAAGTTTAATAGTGCATTTTACTCGCCATTTCATGCGCTTTGAGATGCCTCTTAGCCGAATACGCTATCTGAAATAGGAGCGACGTAAATTGAACAAATGTGATAGAATTTCGCTGAATTCGTATATTAACCTTAATGTAAAATGATCTAATCGGTTCTTTGTTCGCCCTACCCAAGAAGTTTAATAGTGCATTTCACTCGTCAATTCATGCGCTTTGCCATGCCGCTTTGCCCAATATGCTATCTGATATAGGAGCGACGTAAATTGAACAAATGTGATAGAATTACACTGAATTCTTATATTAACCAAAATATAAAATGATCTAATCGGGTCTCTGATTGCCCTATCATAGAAGATTAATAGTGCATTTTACTCGCCATTCCACGCGCTTTAAGATGCCGCCCAGCCCAGTATGCTATCTGAAATAGGAACGACGTAACTTGAACAAATGTGATAGAATTTTGCTGAATTCTTAAATTAACCATAATATAAAATGTTCTAATCGGGTCTCTGATTGCCCTACCCTAGAAGTTTAATAGTGCATTTTACTCGTCATTTCATGCGCTTTGAGATGCCGCTTAGCCCAATAAGCTGTCTGAAATAGAAGCGACGTAAATTGAACAAATGTGATAGAAGTTCCCTGAATTCTTAAATTAACCATAATATAAAATGATCTAATCGGGTCTCTATGTGCCCAGCCCTAGAAGCTTAATAGTGCATTTCACTCGTCATTTCATGCGCTTTGAGATGCCGTTTAGCCCAATACGCTATCTGAAATAGGAGCGACGTAAATTGAACAAATGTGATAGAATTTCCCTGAAATGTTATAGTAAACAAAATATAAAATGATCTATTCGGAACTCTGATTGCCCTATCATAGAAGTTTAGAAGTGCATTTTACTCGCCCTTCCACGCGCTTTAAGATGCCGCCTAGCCCAGTACGCTATCTGAAATAGGAGCGCCGTTAGTTGAACAAATGTGATAGAATTACGCTGAATTCTTATATTAACCGTAATATAAAATGATCTATTCGGGTGTCTGTTCGCCCTACCCTAGAAGTTTAATAGTGCATTTCACTCGCCCTTCCACGCGCTTTAAGATGCCGCCTAGCCCAGTACGCTATCTGAAATAGTCGCGCCGTTAGTTGAACAAATGTGATAGAATTACGCTGAATTCTTATATTAACCGTAATATAAAATGATCTACTCGGGTCTCTGTTTGCCTTATCCTAGAAGTTTAATAGTGCATTTTACTCGTCAATTCATGCGCTTTCCGATGCCGCTTAGCCCAATAAGCTATCTGAAATAGGAGCGACGTAAATTGAACAAACGTGATAGAATTTCGCTGAATTCTTATATTAACCAAAATATAAAATGATCTAATCGGGTCTCTGACTGCCCTATCATAGAAGTTTAACAGTGCATTTTACTCGCCATTCCACGCGCTTTAAGTTGCCGCCTAGCCCAGCACGCTATCTGAAATAGGAGCTACGTAAGTTGAACAAATGTCACAGAATTACGCTGAATTCTTATATTAACCGTAATATAAAATGATCTACTCGGGTCTCTGATTGCCCTACCCTAGAAGTTTAATAGTGCATTTTACTCGCCATTTCATGCGCTTTGAGATGCCGCTTAGCCCAATACGCTATCTGCAATAGGAGCGACGTAAATTAAACAAATGTGATAGAACTTGGCTGAATTCTTATATTAACCATAATATAAAATGATCTAATCGGGTCTCTGATTGCCCTACCCTAGAAGTTTAATAGTGCATTTTACTCGCCATTCCACGCGCTTTAAGTTGCCGCCTAGCCCAGTACGCTATCTGCAATAGGAGCTACGTAAGTTGAACAAATGTCACAGAATTACGCTGAATTCTTATGTTAACCGTAATATAAAATGATCTAATCGGGTCTCTGTTTGCCCTATCATAGAAGTTTAACAGTGCATTTTACTCGCCATTCCACGCGCTTTAAGTTGCCGCCTAGCCCAGCACGCTATCTGAAATAGGAGCTACGTAAGTTGAACAAATGTCACAGAATTACGCTGAATTCTTATATTAACCGTAATATAAAATAATCTAATCGGGTCTCTGATTGCCCTACCCTAGAAGTTTAACAGTGCATTTTACTCACCATTCCACGCGCTTTAAGTTGCCGCCTAGCCCAGTACGCTATCTGAAATAGGATCTACGTAAGTTGAACAAATGTCACAGAATTACGCTGAATTCTTATATTAACCGTAATATAAAATGATCTAATCGGGTCTCTGTTTGCCTTATCCTAGAAGTTTAATAGTGCATTTTACTCGTCAATTCATGCGCTTTGCGATGCCGCTTAGCCCAATAAGCTATCTGAAATAGGAGCGACGTAAATTGAGCAAATGTGATAGAATTTCGCTGAATTCTTATATTAACCGTAATATAAAATGATCTAATCGGGTCTCTGTTTGCCTTACCCTAGAAGTTTAATAGTGCATATTACTCGCCATTTCATGCGCTTTGAGGTGCCGCTTAGCCCAATATGCTATCTGATATAGGAGCGACGTAAATTGAACAAATGTGATAGAGTTTCGCTGAATTCTTAAATTAACCATAATATAAAATGATCTTATCGGGTCTCTGTTTGCCCTACCCTAGAAGTTTAATAGTGCATTTTACTCGCCATTTCTTGCGCTTTGAGATGCCGCTTAGCCCAATACGCTATCTGAAATATCAGCGACGTAAATTGAACAAATGTGATAGAATTACGCTGAATTCTTATATTTACCGTAATATAAAATGATCTGATCGGGTCTCTTTTTGCCTTATCCTAGAAGTTCAATAGTGCATTTCACTCGTCATTTAATGCGCTTTGAGATGCCGCTTAGCCCAGTACGCTATCTGAAATAGGAGCGACGTAAATTGAACAAATGTGATAGAATTTCGCTGAATTGATAAATTAACCATAATATAAAATGATCTAATCGGGTCTCTGTTTGCCATACCCTAGAAGTTTAATAGTGCATTTTACTCGCCAATCCACGCGCTTTAAGATGCCGCCTAGCCCAGTACGCCCTCTGAAATAGGAGCGACGTAAATTAAACAAATGTGATAGAATTTCGCTGAATTCTTATATTAACCAAAATATAAAATGATCTAATCGGGTCTCTGATAGCCCTATCATAGAAGTTTAATAGTGCATTTTACTCTCCATTCCACGCGCTTTAAGATGCCGCCTAGCCCAGTATGCTGTCTGAAATAGGAGCGACGTAGTTGAACAAATGTGATAGAATTACGCTGAATTCTTGTATTAACCGTAATATAAAATGATCTAATCGGGTCTCTGGTTGCCTTATCCTAGAAGTTTAATAGTGCATTTTACTCGCCATTTCATGCGCATTGAGATGCCGCCTAGCCCAATACGCCCTCTGAAATAGGAGCGACGTAAATTAAACAAATGTGATAGAATTACGCTGAATTCTTAAATTAACCATAATATAAAATGATCTAATCGGGTCTCTATGTGCCTAGCCCTAGAAGCTTAATAGTGCATTTCACTCGTCATTTCATGCGCTTTGAGATGCCGCTTAGCCCAATACGCTATCTGAAATAGGAGCGACGTAAATTGAACAAACGTGATAGGATTTCCCTGAATTCTTATATTAACCTTAATGTAAAATGATCTAATCGGTTCTCTGTTCGCCCTACCCTAGAAGTTTAATAGTGCCTTTCACTCGTCATTTCATGCGCTTTGAGATGGCGCTTAGCCCAATACGCTATCTGAAATAGTAGCGACGTATATTGAACAGACGTGATAGAATTTCCCTGAATTCTTATATTAACCTTAATGTAAAATGATCTAATCGGTTATCTGTTCGCCCTACCCTAGAAGTTTAATAGTGCATTTTATTCGACATTTCATGCGCTTTGAGATGCCTCTTAGCCCAATACGCTATCTGAAATAGGAGCGACGTAAATTGAACAAGTGTGATAGAATTTCGTTGAATTCTTAAATTAACCATAATATAAAATAATCTAATCGGGTCTCTGTTCGCCCTAGCCGAGAAGTTTAATAGTGCATTTTATTCGCCATTTCATGCGCTTTGAGATGCCGCTTAGCCCAATACGCTATCTGGAATTGGAGCGACGTAAATTGAACAAACGTGATAGGATTTCGCTGAATTCTTATATTAACCAAAATATAAAATGATCTAATCGGGTCTCTGATTGCCCTATCATAGAAGGCTAATAGTGCATTTTACTCGCTATTCCACGCGCTTTAAGATGCCGGCTAGCCCAGTAGGCTATCTGAAATAGGAGTGACGTAAATTGAACAAATGTGATAGAATTACTCTTAATTCTTTTATTAACCATAATGTAATATGATCTAATCGGGTCTCTGTTTGCCTTACCCTAGAAGTTTAATAGTGCATTTTACTCGCCATTTCATCCGCTTTGAGATGCCGCTTAGCCCAATACGCTATCTGAAATAGGAGCGACGTAAATCGAACAAATGTAATAGAATTTCCGTGAATTCTTATATTAACCTTAATGTAAAATGATCTAATCGGGTCTCTGTTCGCCTTACCATAGAAGTCTAATGGTGCATTTCACTCGCCATTTCATGCGCTTTGAGATGCCGCTTAGCCCAATACGCTATCTGAAATAGGAGCGACGTAAGTTGAACAAATGTGATAGAATTTCGCTGAATTCTTTTATTAACCATAATGTAAAATGATCTGATCGGGTCTCTGTTCGCCCTAGCCTAGAAGTTTAATAGTGAATTTTATTCGCCACTTCATGCGCTTTGAGATGCCGCTTAGCCGAATACGCTATCTGAAATAGGAGCGACGTAAATTGAACAAATGTGATACAATTTCCCTGAAATCTTATATTAAACAAAATATAAAATGATCTAATCGGGTCTCTGATTGCCCTACCATAGAAGTTTAGTAGAGCATTTTCCTCGCCATTCCACGCGCTTTAAGATGCCGCTAAGCCCAATACGCTATCTGGAATAGGAGCGACGTAAATTGAACAAACGTGATAGGATTTCGCTGAATTCTTATATTAACCAAAATATAAAATGATCTAATTGGGTCTCTGATTGCCCTATCATAGAAGGCTAATAGTGCATTTTACACGCTATTCCACGCGCTTTAAGGTGCCGGCTAGCCCAGTAGGCTATCTGAAATAGGAGTGACGTAAATTGAACAAATGTGATAGAATTACTCTTAATTCTTTTATTAACCATAATGTAATATGATCTAATCGGGTCTCTGTTTGCCATACCCTAGAAGTTTAATAGTGGATTTTGCTCGCCATTTCATGCGCATTGAGATGCCGCATAGCCCAGTACGCTATCTGAAATAGGAGCGACGTAAGTTGAACAAAAGTGATAGAATTTCGCTGAATCCTTATATTAACCAAAATATAAAATGATCTAATCGGGTCTCTGATTGCCCTATCATCGAAGTTTAATAGTGCATTTTACTCGCCATTTCATGCGCTTTGAGATGCCGCTTAGCCCAATAAGCTATCTGAAATAGGAGCGACGTAAATTGAACAAATGTGATAGAATTTCGCTGAATTCTCATATTAACATTAATGTAAACTGATCTAATCGAGTCTCTCTTCGCCCTACCCTAGAAGTTTAATAGTGCATTTCACTCGTCATTTCATGTGCTTTGAGGTGCCGCTTAGCCGAATAAGCTATCTGAAATAGGAGCGACGTAAATTGAACAAATATGATAGAATTTCGCTGAATTCTTATATTAACCAAAATATAAAATGATCTTATCGGGTCTCTGATTGCCCTACCCTAGAAGTTTAATAGTGCATTTTACTCGCCATTTCATGCGCTTTGAGGTGCCGCTTAGCCCAATACGCTATCTGAAATATGAGCGACGTAAATTGAACAAATGTGATAGAATTTCGCTGAATTCTTATATTAACCTTAATGTAAAATGATCTAATCGGGTCTCTGTTCGCCCTATCATAGAACTTTAATAGTGCATTTTATTCGCCATTTCATGCGCTTTGAGATGTCGCTTAGCCCAATACGCTATCTGAAATAGGAGCGATGTAAATTGAACAAATGTGATAGAATTTCGCTGAATTCATATATTGACCATAATGTAAATTGATCTAATCGGGTCTCCGTTCGCCCTACCCTAGAAGTTTAATAGTGCATTTCACTCGCCATTTCATGCGCTTTGAGATGCCGCTTAGCCCAATACGCTATCTGAAATAGGAGCGACGTAAGTTGAACAAATGTGATAGAATTACGCTGAATTCTTATATTAACCGTAATATAAAATGATCTATTCGGGTCTCTGTTCGCCCTACCCTAGAAGCTTAATAGTGCATTTCACTCGCCATTCCAGGCGCTTTGAGATGCCGCTTAGCCCAATACGCTATCTGAAATGGGAGCGATGTAAATTGAACAAATGTGATAGAATTTTGCTGAATTCTTAAATTAACCATAATATAAAATGATGTAATCGGGTCTCTGTTCGCCCTACCCAAGAAGTTTAATAGTACATTTCTCTCGTCATTTCATGCGCTTAGAGATGCCGCTTAGCCCAATAGCTATCTGAAATAGGAGCGACGTAAATTGAACAAATGTGATAGAATTTCCCTGAAATCTTATATTAAAGAAAATATAAAATGATCTAAACGGGACTCTAATTGCCCTATCATAGAAGTTTAGTAGTGCATTTTACTCGCCCTTCCACGCGCTTTAAGATGCCGCCTAGCCCAGTACACTATCTGAAATAGGAGCGACGTAAATTGAACAAATGTGATAGAATTTCGCTGAATTCTTATATTAACCAAAATATAAAATGATCTAATCGGGTCTCTGATTGCCCTATCATAGAAGTTTAATAGTGCATTTCACTCGCCATTCCACGCGCTTTAAGTTGCCGCCTAGCCCAGCACGCTATCCGAAATAGGAGCTACGTAAGTTGAACAAATGTCACAGAATTACGCTGAATTCTTATATTAACCGTAATATAAAATGATCTAATCGGGTTTCTGTTTGCCTTATCCTAGAAGTTTAATAGTGCATTTTACTCGCCATTTCTTGCGCTTTGAGATGGCGCTTAGCACAAGTCGCTTTCTGAAATAGGAGCGATGTAAATTGAACAAATGTGATAGAATTTCGCTGAATTCTTATATTAACCTTAATGTAAAATGATCTAATCGGGTCTTTGTTCGCCCTACCCTAGAAGTTTAATAGTGCATTTCACTCGTCATTTCATGCGCTTTGAGATGCCGCTTAGCCCAATAAGCTATCTGAAATAGGAGCGACGTAAATTGAACAAATGTGATAGAATTTCGCTGAATTCTTATATTAACCAAAATATGAAATGATCTAATCGGGTCTCTGATTGCCCTATCATAGAAGTTTAATAGTGCATTTTACTCGCCATTCCACGCGCTTTAAGTTGCCGCCTAGCCCAGTACGCTATCTGAAATAGGAGCGACGTAAATCGAACAAATGTGATAGAATTTCGCTGAATTCTTATATTAACCGTAATATAAAATGATCTAATCGGGTCTCTGTTTGCCTTACCCTAGAAGTTTAATAGTGCATATTACTCGCCATTTCATGCGCTTTGAGGTGCCGCTTAGCCCAATATGCTATCTGATATAGGAGCGACGTAAATTGAACAAATGTGATAGAATTTGCCTGAATTCTTATATTAACCTTAATGTAAAATGATCTAGTCGGGTCTTTGTTCGCCCAACCCTAGAAGTTTAATAGTGCATTTTACTCGCCATCTCATGCGCTTTGAGATGCCGCTTAGCCCAATACGCTATGTGAAATAGGAGCGACGTAAATTGAACGAATGTGACAGAATTTCGCTGAATTCTTATATTAACCAAAATATAAAATGATCTAATCGGGTCTCTGTTTGCCTTATCCTAGAAGTTTAATAGTGCATTTTACTCGCCATTTCATGGGCATTGAGATGCCGCTTAGCCCAATACGCCATCTGAAATAAGAGCGACATAAATTGAACAAATGTGATAGAATTTCCCTGAAATGTTATAGTAAACAAAATATAAAATGATCTATTCGGAACTCTGATTGCCCTATCATAGAAGTTTAGTAGTGCATTTTACTCGCCGTTCCACGCGCTTTAAGATGCCGCCTAGCGCAGTACGCTATCTGAAATAGGAGCGACGTTAGTTGAACAAATGTGATAGAATTACGCTGAATTCTTATATTAACCGTAATATAAAATGATCTATTCGGGTCTCTGTTCGCCCTACCCTAGAAGCTTAATAGTGCATTTCACTCGCCATTCCAGGCGCTTTGAGATGCCGCTTAGCCCAATACGCTATCTGAAATAGGAGCGACGTAAATTGAACAAATGTGATAGAATTTCCCTGAAATCTTATATTAAACAATACATAAAATGATCTAAACGGGACTCTGATTGCCCTACCATAGAAGTTTAGTAGTGCATTTTACTCGCCCTTCCACGCGCTTTGTGATGCCGCCTAGCCCAGTACGCTATCTGAAATAGGAGCGACGTAAGTTGAACAAATGTGATATAATTACGCTGCATTCTTATATTAACCGTAATATAAAATGGTCTAATCGGATCTCCGTTTGCCTTATCCTAGAAGTTTATTAGTGCATTTTACTCGTCATTCCATGCGCTTTGAGATGCCGCTTAGCCCAATACGCTATCTGAAATGGGAGCGATGTAAATTGAACAAATGTGATAGAAATTTGCTGAATTCTTAAATTAACCATAATATAAAATGATGTAATCGGGTCTCTGTTCGCCCTACCCAAGAAGTTTAATAGTACATTTCTCTCGTCATTTCATGCGCTTAGAGATGCCGCTTAGCCCAATAGCTATCTGAAATAGGAGCGACGTAAATTGAACAAATGTGATAGAATTTCCCTGAAATCTTATATTAAAGAAAATATAAAATGATCTAAACGGGACTCTGATTGCCCTATCATAGAAGTTTAGTAGTGCATTTTACTCGCCCTTCCACGCGCTTTAAGATGCCGCCTAGCCCAGTACACTATCTGAAATAGGAGCGACGTAAATTGAACAAATGTGATAGAATTTCGCTGAATTCTTATATTAACCAAAATATAAAATGATCTAATCGGGTCTCTGATTGCCCTATCATAGAAGTTTAATAGTGCATTTCACTCGCCATTCCACGCGCTTTAAGTTGCCGCCTAGCCCAGCACGCTATCCGAAATAGGAGCTACGTAAGTTGAACAAATGTCACAGAATTACGCTGAATTCTTATATTAACCGTAATATAAAATGATCTAATCGGGTTTCTGTTTGCCTTATCCTAGAAGTTTAATAGTGCATTTTACTCGCCATTTCTTGCGCTTTGAGATGGCGCTTAGCACAAGTCGCTTTCTGAAATAGGAGCGATGTAAATTGACCAAATGTGATAGAATTTCGCTGAATTCTTATATTAACCTTAATGTAAAATGATCTAATCGGGTCTTTGTTCGCCCTACCCTAGAAGTTTAATAGTGCATTTCACTCGTCATTTAATGCGCTTTGAGATGCCGCTTAGCCCAGTACGCTATCTGAAATAGGAGCGACGTAAATTGAACAAATGTGATAGAATTTCGCTGAATTGATAAATTAACCATAATATAAAATGATCTAATCGGGTCTCTGTTTGCCATACCCTAGAAGTTTAATAGTGCATTTTACTCGCCAATCCACGCGCTTTAAGATGCCGCCTAGCCCAGTACGCCCTCTGAAATAGGAGCGACGTAAATTAAACAAATGTGATAGAATTACGCTGAATTCTTGTATTAACCGTAATATAAAATGATCTAATCGGGTCTCTGTTTGCCTTATCCTAGAAGTTTAATAGTGCATTTTACTCGCCATTTCATGCGCATTGAGATGCCGCTTAGCCCAATACGCCATCCGAAATAGGAGCGACATAAATTGAACAAATGTGATAGAGTTTCGCTGAATTCTTAAATTAACCATAATATAAAAAGATCTTATCGGGTCTCTGTTTGCCCTGCCCTAGAAGTTTAATAGTGCATTTTACTCGCCATTTCTTGCGCTTTGAGATGCCGCTTAGCCCAATACGCTATCTGAAATATCAGCGACGTAAATTGAACAAATGTGATAGAATTACGCTGAATTCTTATATTAACCGTAATATAAAATGATCTGATCGGGTCTCTGTTTGCCCTATCCTAGAAGTTTAGTAGTGCATTTCACTCGTCATTTCATGCGCTTTGAGATGCCGCTTAGCCCAATAAGCTATCTGAAATAGGAGCGACGTAAATTATAACAAATGTGATAGAATTTTTCTGAATTCTTTAATAAACCATAATATGAAATGATCTAATCGGGTCTCTGTTTGCCGTACCCTAGAAGTTCAACAGTGCATTTTGCTCGCCATTTCATGCGCTTTGAGATGCCGCTTAGCCCAATAAGCTATCTGAAATAGGAGCGACGTAAATTATAACAAATGTGATAGAATTTCCTGAATTCTTAAATAAACCATAATATGAAATGATCTAATCGGGTCTCTGTTTGCCCTACCCTAGAAGTTCAACAGTGCATTTTGCTCGCCATTTCATGCGCTTTGAGATGCCGCTTAGCCCAATACGCTATCTGAAATAGGAGCGACGTAAATTGAACAAACGTGATAGGATTTCCCTGAATTCTTATATTAACCTTAATGTAAAATGATCTAATCGGTTCTCTGTTCGCCCTACCCTAGAAATTTAATAGTGCCTTTCACTCGTCATTTCATGCGCATTGAGATGCCGCTTAGCCCAATACGCTATCTGAAATAGTAGCGACGTATATTGAACAAACGTGATAGAATTTCCCTGAATTCTTATATTAACCTTAATGTAAAATGATCTAATCGGTTATCTGTTCGCCCTACCCTAGAAGTTTAATAGTGCATTTTACTCGACATTTCATGCGCTTTGAGATGCCTCTTAGCCCAATACGCTATCTGAAATAGGAGCGACGTAAATTGAACAAGTGTGATAGAATTTCGTTGAATTCTTAAATTAACCATAATATAAAATAATCTAATCGGGTCTCTGTTCGCCCTAGCCGAGAAGTTTAATAGTGCATTTTATTCGCCATTTCATGCGCTTTGAGATGCCGCTTAGCCCAATACGCTATCTGGAATTGGAGCGACGTAAATTGAACAAACGTGATAGGATTTCGCTGAATTCTCATATTAACCAAAATATAAAATGATCTAATCGGGTCTCTGATTGCCCTATCATAGAAGGCTAATAGTGCATTTTACTCGCTATTCCACGCGCTTTAAGATGCCGGCTAGCCCAGTAGGCTATCTGAAATAGGAGTGACGTAAATTGAACAAATGTGATAGAATTACTCTTAATTCTTTTATTAACCATAATGTAATATGATCTAATCGGGTCTCTGTTTGCCTTACCCTAGAAGTTTAATAGTGCATTTTACTCGACATTTCATCCGCTTTGACATGCCGCTTAGCCCAATACGCTATCTGAAATAGGAGCGACGTAAATCGAACAAATGTAATAGAATTTCCGTGAATTCTTATATTAACCTTAATGTAAAATGATCTAATCGGGTCTCTGTTCGCCTTACCATAGAAGTCTAATGGTGCATTTCACTCGCCATTGCATGCGCTTTGAGATGCCGCTTAGCCCAATACGCTATCTGAAATAGGAGCGACGTAAGTTGAACAAATGTGATAGAATTTCGCTGAATTCTTTTATTAACCATAATGTAAAATGATCTGATCGGGTCTCTGTTCGCCCTAGCCTAGAAGTTTAATAGTGAATTTTATTCGCCACTTCATGCGCTTTGAGATGCCACTTAGCCGAATACGCTATCTGAAATAGGAGCGACGTAAATTGAACAAATGTGATACAATTTCCCTGAAATCTTATATTAAACAAAATATAAAATGATCTAATCGGGTCTCTGATTGCCCTACCATAGAAGTTTAGTAGAGCATTTTCCTCGCCATTCCACGCGCTTTAAGATGCCGCTAAGCCCAATACGCTATCTGGAATAGGAGCGACGTAAATTGAACAAACGTGATAGGATTTCGCTGAATTCTTATATTAACCAAAATATAAAATGATCTAATCGGGTCTCTGATTGCCCTATCATAGAAGGCTAATAGTGCATTTTACTCGCTATTCCACGCGCTTTAAGGTGCCGGCAAGCCCAGTAGGCTATCTGAAATAGGAGTGACGTAAATTGAACAAATGTGATAGAATTACTCTTAATTCTTTTATTAACCATAATGTAATATGATCTAATCGGGTCTCTGTTTGCCATACCCTAGAAGTTTAATAGTGCATTTCACTCGTCATTTCATGCGCTTTGAGATGCCGCTTAGCCCAATAAGCTATCTGAAATAGGAGCGACGTAAATTGAACAAATGTGATAGAATTTCGCTGAATTCTTATATTAACCAAAATATGAAATGATCTAATCGGGTCTCTGATTGCCCTATCATAGAAGTTTAATAGTGCATTTTACTCGCCATTCCACGCGCTTTAAGTTGCCGCCTAGCCCAGTACGCTATCTGAAATAGGAGCGACGTAAATTGAACAAATGTGATAGAATTTCGATGAATTCTTATATTAACCGTAATATAAAATGATCTAATCGGGTCTCTGTTTGCCTTACCCTAGAAGTTTAATAGTGCATATTACTCGCCATTTCATGCGCATTGAGGTGCCGCTTAGCCCAATATGCTATCTGATATAGGAGCGACGTAAATTGAACAAATGTGATACAGTTTCGCTGAATTCTTAAATTAACCATAATATAAAATGATCTTATCTGGTCTCTGTTTGCCCTGCCCTAGAAGTTTAATAGTGCATTTTACTCGCCAATCCACGCGCTTTAAGATGCCGCCTAGCCCAGTACGCTATCTGAAATAGGAGCGACGTAAATTGAACAAATGTGATAGAATTACGCTGAATTCTTATATTAACCGTAATATAAAATGATCTGATCGGGTCTCTGTTTGCCTTATCCTAGAAGTTCAATAGTGCATTTCACTCGTCATTTAATGCGCTTTGAGATGCCGCTTAGCCCAGTACGCTATCTGAAATAGGAGCGACGTAAATTGAACAAATGTGATAGAATTTCGCTGAATTGATAAATTAACCATAATATAAAATGATCTAATCGGGTCTCTGTTTGCCATACCCTAGAAGTTTAATAGTGCATTTTACTCGCCAATCCACGCGCTTTAAGATGCCGCCTAGCCCAGTACGCCCTCTGAAATAGGAGCGACGTAAATTAAACAAACGTGATAGAATTACGCTGAATTCTTGTATTAACCGTAATATAAAATGATCTAATCGGGTCTCTGTTTGCCTTATCCTAGAAGTTTAATAGTGCATTTTACTCGCCATTTCATGCGCATTGAGATGCCGCTTAGCCCAATACGCCATCCGAAATAGGAGCGACATAAATTGAACAAATGTGATAGAGTTTCGCTGAATTCTTAAATTAACCATAATATAAAAAGATCTTATCGGGTCTCTGTTTGCCCTGCCCTAGAAGTTTAATAGTGCATTTTACTCGCCATTTCTTGCGCTTTGAGATGCCGCTTAGCCCAATACGCTATCTGAAATATCAGCGACGTAAATTGAACAAATGTGATAGAATTACGCTGAATTCTTATATTAACCGTAATATAAAATGATCTGATCGGGTCTCTGTTTGCCCTATCCTAGAAGTTTAGTAGTGCATTTCACTCGTCATTTCATGCGCTTTGAGATGCCGCTTAGCCCAATAAGCTATCTGAAATAGGAGCGACGTAAATTATAACAAATGTGATAGAATTTTTCTGAATTCTTTAATAAACCATAATATGAAATGATCTAATCGGGTCTCTGTTTGCCGTACCCTAGAAGTTCAACAGTGCATTTTGCTCGCCATTTCATGCGCTTTGAGATGCCGCTTAGCCCAATAAGCTATCTGAAATAGGAGCGACGTAAATTATAACAAATGTGATAGAATTTCCTGAATTCTTAAATAAACCGTAATATGAAATGATCTAATCGGGTCTCTGTTTGCCCTACCCTAGAAGTTCAACAGTGCATTTTGCTCGCCATTTCATGCGCTTTGAGATGCCGCTTAGCCCAATACGCTATCTGAAATAGGAGCGACGTAAATTGAACAAACGTGATAGGATTTCCCTGAATTCTTATATTAACCTTAATGTAAATTGAACAAATCGATTCTCTATTCGCCCTACCCTAGAAATTTAATAGTGCCTTTCACTCGTCATTTCATGCGCATTGAGATGCCGCTTAGCCCAATACGCTATCTGAAATAGTAGCGACGTATATTGAACAAACGTGATAGAATTTCCCTGAATTCTTATATTAACCTTAATGTAAAATGATCTAATCGGTTATCTGTTCGCCCTACCCTAGAAGTTTAATAGTGCATTTTACTCGACATTTCATGCGCTTTGAGATGCCTCTTAGCCCAATACGCTATCTGAAATAGGAGCGACGTAAATTGAACAAGTGTGATAGAATTTCGTTGAATTCTTAAATTAACCATAATATAAAATAATCTAATCGGGTCTCTGTTCGCCCTAGCCGAGAAGTTTAATAGTGCATTTTATTCGCCATTTCATGCGCTTTGAGATGCCGCTTAGCCCAATACGCTATCTGGAATTGGAGCGACGTAAATTGAACAAACGTGATAGGATTTCGCTGAATTCTCATATTAACCAAAATATAAAATGATCTAATCGGGTCTCTGATTGCCCTATCATAGAAGGCTAATAGTGCATTTTACTCGCTATTCCACGCGCTTTAAGATGCCGGCTAGCCCAGTAGGCTATCTGAAATAGGAGTGACGTAAATTGAACAAATGTGATAGAATTACTCTTAATTCTTTTATTAACCATAATGTAATATGATCTAATCGGGTCTCTGTTTGCCTTACCCTAGAAGTTTAATAGTGCATTTTACTCGCCATTTCATCCGCTTTGAGATGCCGCTTAGCCCAATACGCTATCTGAAATAGGAGCGACGTAAATCGAACAAATGTAATAGAATTTCCGTGAATTCTTATATTAACCTTAATGTAAAATGATCTAATCGGGTCTCTGTTCGCCTTACCATAGAAGTCTAATGGTGCATTTCACTCGCCAATGCATGCGCTTTGAGATGCCGCTTAGCCCAATACGCTATCTGAAATAGGAGCGACGTAAGTTGAACAAATGTGATAGAATTTCGCTGAATTCTTTTATTAACCATAATGTAAAATGATCTGATCGGGTCTCTGTTCGCCCTAGCCTAGAAGTTTAATAGTGAATTTTATTCGCCACTTCATGCGCTTTGAGATGCCGCTTAGCCGAATACGCTATCTGAAATAGGAGCGACGTAAATCGAACAAATGTAATAGAATTTCCGTGAATTCTTATATTAACCTTAATGTAAAATGATCTAATCGGGTCTCTGTTCGCCTTACCATCGAAGTCTAATGGTGCATTTCACTCGCAATTTCATGCGCTTTGAGATGCCGCTTAGCCCAATACGCTATCTGAAATAGGAGCGACGTAAGTTGAACAAATGTGATAGAATTTCGCTGAATTCTTTTATTAACCATAATGTAAAATGATCTGATCGGGTCTCTGTTCGCCCTAGCCTAGAAGTTTAATAGTGAATTTTATTCGCCACTTCATGCGCTTTGAGATGCCGCTTAGCCGAATACGCTATCTGAAATAGGAGCGACGTAAATTGAACAAATGTGACACAATTTCCCTGAAATCTTATATTAAACAAAATATAAAATGATCTAATCGGGTCTCTGTTTGCCTTACCCTAGAAGTTTAATGGTGCATTTTATTCGCCATTTCATGCGCTTTGAGATGCCGCTTAGCCCAATACGCTATCTGAAATAGGAGCGACGTAAATTGAACAAATGTGATAGAATTTCCTTGAAATCTTATATTAAACAAAATATAAAATGATCTAATCGGGTCTCTGAGTGCCCTATCATAGAAGTTTAGTAGTGCATTTTACTCGACCTTCCACGCGCTTTAAGATGTCTAGCCCAGTACGCTACCTGAAATAGGAGCGACGTAAGTTGAACAAATGTGATAGAATTACGCTGAATTCTTATATTAACCGTAATATAAAATGATCTAACCGGGTGTCTGTTTGCCTTACCCTAGAAGTTTAATAGTGCATTGTACTCGCCATTTCATGCGCTTTGAGATGCCGCTTAGCCCAATAAGCTATCTGAAATAGGAGCGACGTAAATTGAACAAATGTGATAGAATTGCACTGAATTCTCATGCTAACATTAATGTAAACTGATCTAATCGAGTCTCTGTTCGCCTTACCCTAGAAGTTTAATAGTGCACTTCACTCGCCATTTCATGCGCTTTGAGATGCCGCTTAGCCCAATACGCTACCTGACATAGGAGGGACGTAAATTGAACAAATGTGATAGAATTTCGCTGAATCCTTATATTAACCAAAATATAAAATGATCTAATCGGGTCTCTGATTGCCCTATCATAGAAGTTTAATAGTGCATTTTACTCGCCATTCCACGCGCTTTAAGATGACGCCTAGCCCAGTACGCTATCTGAAATAGGAGCGACGTAAATTGAACAAATGTGATAGAATTTCGCTGAATCCTTATATTAACCAAAATATAAAATGATCTAATCGGGTCTCTTATTGCCCTATCATAGACGTTTCATAGGGTATTTTACTCGCCATTCCACGCGCTTTAAGATGCCGCCTAGCCCAGTACGCTATTTGAAATAGGAACGACGTAAATTGAACAAGTGTGATAGAATTTCGTTGAATTCTTAAATTAACCATAATATAAAATGATCAAATCGGGTCTCTGTCTGCCATACCCTAGAAGTTTAATAGTGCATTTTATTCGCCATTTCATGCGCTTTGAGATGCCGCTTAGCCCAATGCGCTATCTGAAATATCAGCGACGTAAATTGAACAAATGTGATAGAATTTCATTGAATTCTTATATTAACCTTAATGTAAAATGATCTATTCGGGTCTCTGTTCGCCCTACCCTAGAAGTTTGATAGTGCATTTCTCTCGTCATTTCATGCGCTTTGAGGTGCCGCTTATCCAAATACGCTATCTGAAATAGGAACGACGTAAATTGAACAAGTGTGATAGAATTTCGTTGAATTCTTAAATGAACCAAAATATAAAATGATCTAATCGGGTCTCTGATTGCCCTATCATAGAAGGCTAATAGTGCATTTTACTCGCTATTCCACGCGCTTTAAGGTGCCGGCTAGCCCAGTAGGCTATCTGAAATAGGAGTGACGTAAATTGAACAAATGTGATAGAGTTACTCTTAATTCTTTTATTAACCATAATCTAATATGATCTAATCGGGTCTCTGTTTGCCATACCCTAGAAGTTTAATAGTGGATTTTGCTCGCCATTTCATGCGCTTTGAGATGCCGCATAGCCCAGTACGCTATCTGAAATAGGAGCGACGTAAGTTGAACAAAAGTGATAGAATTTCGCTGAATCCTTATATTAACCAAAATATAAAATGATCTAATCGGGTCTCTGATTGCCCTATCATCGAAGTTTAATAGTGCATTTTACTCGCCCTTCCACGCGCTTTAAGATGCCGTCTAGCCCAGTACGCCATCTGAAATAGGAGCGACGTAAATTGAACAAATGTGATAGAATTTCGCTGATTTCTTAAATTAACCAAAATATAAAATGATCTAATCGGGTCTCTGATTGCCCTACCCTAGAAGTTTAATAGTGCATTTTACTCGCCATTTCATGCGCTTTGAGGTGCCGCTTAGCCCAATAAGCTATCTGAAATAGGAGCGACGTAACTTGAACAAATGTGATAGAATTTCGCTGAATTCTTATATTAACCAAAATATAAAATGATCTAATCGGGTCTCTGATTGCCCTATCATAGAAGTTTAATAGTGCATTTTACTCGCCATTCCACGCTCTTTAAGATGCGCCTAGCCCAGTATGCTATCAGAAATAGGAACGACGTAAATTGAACAAATGTGATAGAATTTTGCTGAATTCTTATATTAACCGTAATATAAAATGATCTAATCGGGTCTCTGTTTGCCTTACCCTAGAAGTTTAATAGTGCATTTTACTCGCCATTCCACGCGCTTTAAGATGCCGCCTAGCCCAGTACGCTATCTGAAATAGGAGCGACGTAAGTTGAACAAATGTGATAGAATTACGCTGAATTCTTATATTAACCGAAATATAAAATGATCTAATCGGGTCTCTCTTTGCCTTATCCTAGAAGTTTAATAGTGCATTTTACTCGCCATTTCATGCGCTTTGAGATGCCGCTTATCCAAATACGCTATCTGAAATAGGAGCGACGTAAATTGAACAAATGTGATAGAATTTCGCTGAATTCTTAAATTAACTATAATATGAAATGATCTAATCGGGTCACTGATTGCCCTATCATAGAAGTTTAATAGTGCATTTTACTCGCCATTCCACGCGCTTTAAGTTGCCGCCTAGCCCAGTACGCTATCTCAAATAGGAGCGACGTAAATTGAACAAATGTGATAGAATTTTGCTGAATTCTTAAATTAACCATAATATAAAATGAACTAATCGGGTCTCTGTTTGTCCTACCCTAGAAGTTTAATAGTGCGTTTTACTCGCCATTTCATGCGCATTGAGATGCCGCTTAGCCCAATACGCTATCTGAAATAGGAGCGACGTAAATTGAACAAATGTGATAGAATTTCCCTGAATTATTATATTAACCCAAATATAAAATGATCTACTCGGGTCCCTGATTGCCCTATCATCGAAGTTAAATAGTGAATTTCACTCGCCATTCCACGCGCTTTAAGATGCCGCCTAGCCCAGTACGCTATCTGAAATAGGAACGACGTAAATTGAACAAATGTGATAGAATTTCCCTGAATTCTTAAATTAACCATAATATAAAATGATCTAATCGGGTTTCTGTTCGCCCTAGCCGAGAAGATTAATAGTGCATTTTATTCGCCATTTCATGCGCTTTGAGATGCCGCTTAGCCCAATACGCTATCTGAAATAGGAGTGACGTAAATTCAACAAATGTGATAGAATTACGCTGAATTCTTATATTAACCGTAATATAAAATGTTCTAATCGGGTCTCTCTTTCCCTTACCCTAGAAGTTTAACAGTGCACTTCACTCGCCATTTCATGCGCTTTGAGATGCCGCTTAGCCCAATACGCTACCTGAAATAGGAGCGACGTAAATTGAACAAATGTGATAGAATTTCGCTGAATTCTTATATTAACCCAAATATAAAATGATCTAATCGGGTCTCTGATTGCCCTATCATCGAAGTTAAATAGTGAATTTCACTCGCCATTCCACGCGCTTTAAGATGCCGCCTAGCCCAGTACGCTATCTGAAATAGGAGCGACGTAAGTTGAACAAATGTGATAGAATTACGCTGCATTCTTATATTAACCGTAATATAAAATGATCTAATCGGGTCTCTGATTGCCCTACCCTAGAAGTTTAATAGTGCATTGTACTCGCCATTTCATGCGCTTTGAGATGCCGCGTAGCCCAATACGCTATCTGAAATGGGAGCGACGTAAATTGAACAAATGTGATAGAGTTACTCTTAATTCTTTTATTAACCATAATCTAATATGATCTAATCGGGTCTCAGTTTGCCATACCCTAGAAGTTTAATAGTGGATTTTGCTCGCCATTTCATGCGCTTTGAGATGCCGCCTAGCCCAGTACGCCATCTGAAATAGGAGCGACGTAAGTTCAACAAATGTGATAGAATTACGCTGAATTCTTATATTAACCGTAATATAAAATGATCTACCCGGGTCTCTGTTTGAATTATCCTAGAAGTTTGACAGTGCATTTCACTCGCCATTTCATGCGCTTTGAGATGCCGCTTAGCCCAATACGCTATCTGAAATGGGAGCGACGTAAATTGAACAAATGTGATAGAATTTCCTTGAAATCTTATATTAAACAAAATATAAAATGATCTAATCGGGTCTCTGATTGCCCTATCATGGAAGTTTAGTAGTGCATTTTACTCGCCCTTCCACGCGCTTTAAGATGCCGTCTAGCCCAGTACGCTACCTGAAATAGGAGCGACGTAAGTTGAACAAATGTGATAGAATTACGCTGAATTCTTATATTAACCGTAATATAAAATGATCTAACCGGGTCTCTGTTTGCCTTACCCTAGAAGTTTAATAGTGCATTGTACTCGCCATTTCATGCGCTTTGAGATGCCGCGTAGCCCAATACGCTATCTGAAATGGGAGCGACGTAAATTGAACAAATGTGATAGAATTTCGCTGAATTCTTAAATTAACCATAATATAAAATGATCTAATCGAGTCTCTGTTTGCCCTACCCTAGAAGTTTAATAGTGCATTTCACTCGTCATTTCATGCGCTTTGAGATGCCGCTTAGCCCAATAAGCTATCTGAAATAGGAGCGACGTAAATTGAACAAATGTGATAGAATTTCGCTGAATTCTTATATAAACCTTAATGTAAAATGATCTAATCGGGTCTCTGTTCGCCCTATCATAGAAGTTTAATAGTGCATTTTACTCGACATTTCATGCGCTTTGAGATGCCGCTTAGCCCAATACGCTATCTGAAATAGGAGCGACGTAAATTGAACAAGTGTGATAGAATTTCGTTGAATTCTTAAATTAACCATAATATAAAATAATCTAATCGGGTCTCTGTTCGCCCTAGCCGAGAAGTTTAATAGTGCATTTTATTCGCCATTTCATGCGCTTTGAGATGCCGCTTAGCCCAATACGCTATCTGGAATTGGGAGCGACGTAAATTGAACAAACGTGATAGGATTTCGCTGAATTCTTATATTAACCAAAATATAAAATGATCTAATCGGGTCTCTGATTGCCCTATCATAGAAGGCTAATAGTGCATTTTACTCGCTATTCCACGCGCTTTAAGATGCCGGCTAGCCCAGTAGGCTATCTGAAATAGGAGTGACGTAAATTGAACAAATGTGATAGAATTACTCTTAATTCTTTTATAACCATAATGTAATATGATCTAATCGGGTCTCTGTTTGCCTTACCCTAGAAGTTTAATAGTGCATTTTACTCGCCATTTCATCCGCTTTGAGATGCCGCTTAGCCCAATACGCTATCTGAAATAGGAGCGACGTAAATTGAACAAATGTGATAGAATTTCCCTGAATTATTATATTAACCCAAATATAAAATGATCTACTCGGGTCCCTGATTGCCCTATCATCGAAGTTAAATAGTGAATTTCACTCGCCATTCCACGCGCTTTAAGATGCCGCCTAGCCCAGTACGCTATCTGAAATAGGAACGACGTAAATTGAACAAATGTGATAGAATTTCCCTGAATTCTTAAATTAACCATAATATAAAATGATCTAATCGGGTTTCTGTTCGCCCTAGCCGAGAAGATTAATAGTGCATTTTATTCGCCATTTCATGCGCTTTGAGATGCCGCTTAGCCCAATACGCTATCTGAAATAGGAGTGACGTAAATTCAACAAATGTGATAGAATTACGCTGAATTCTTATATTAACCGTAATATAAAATGTTCTAATCGGGTCTCTCTTTCCCTTACCCTAGAAGTTTAACAGTGCACTTCACTCGCCATTTCATGCGCTTTGAGATGCCGCTTAGCCCAATACGCTACCTGAAATAGGAGCGACGTAAATTGAACAAATGTGATAGAATTTCGCTGAATTCTTATAATTAACCCAAATATAAAATGATCTAATCGGGTCTCTGATTGCCCTATCATCGAAGTTAAATAGTGAATTTCACTCGCCATTCCACGCGCTTTAAGATGCCGCCTAGCCCAGTACGCTATCTGAAATAGGAGCGACGTAAATTGAACAAATGTGATAGAATTACGCTGCATTCTTATATTAACCGTAATATAAAATGTTCTAATCGGGTCTCTGTTTGGCTTGTCCTAGAAGTTTAATAGTGCATTTTACTCGCCATTTCCATGCGCTTTGAAATGCCGCTTAGCCCAATACGCTATCTGAAATAGGAGCGACGTAAATTGAACAAATGTGATAGAATTTCGCTGAATTCTTAAATTAACCATAATATAAAATGATCTAATCGGGTCTCTGTTTGTCCTACCCTAGAAGTTTAATAGTGCATTTTACTCGCCATTTCATGCGCTTTGAGATGCCGCCTAGCCCAGTACGCTATCTGAAATAGGAGCGACGTAAGTTGAACAAATGTGATAGAATTACGCTGCATTCTTATATTAACCGTAATATAAAATGATCTAATCGGGTCTCTGATTGCCCTACCCTAGAAGTTTAATAGTGCATTGTACTCGCCATTTCATGCGCTTTGAGATGCCGCGTAGCCCAATACGCTATCTGAAATGGGAGCGACGTAAATTGAACAAATGTGATAGAGTTACTCTTAATTCTTTTATTAACCATAATCTAATATGATCTAATCGGGTCTCAGTTTGCCATACCCTAGAAGTTTAATAGTGGATTTTGCTCGCCATTTCATGCGCTTTGAGATGCCGCCTAGCCCAGTACGCCATCTGAAATAGGAGCGACGTAAGTTCAACAAATGTGATAGAATTACGCTGAATTCTTATATTAACCGTAATATAAAATGATCTACCCGGGTCTCTGTTTGAATTATCCTAGAAGTTTGACAGTGCATTTCACTCGCCATTTCATGCGCTTTGAGATGCCGCTTAGCCCAATACGCTATCTGAAATAGGAGCGACGTAAATTGAACAAATGTGATAGAATTTCCTTGAAATCTTATATTAAACAAAATATAAAATGATCTAATCGGGTCTCTGATTGCCCTATCATGGAAGTTTAGTAGTGCATTTTACTCGCCCTTCCACGCGCTTTAAGATGCCGTCTAGCCCAGTACGCTACCTGAAATAGGAGCGACGTAAGTTGAACAAATGTGATAGAATTACGCTGAATTCTTATATTAACCGTAATATAAAATGATCTAACCGGGTCTCTGTTTGCCTTACCCTAGAAGTTTAATAGTGCATTGTACTCGCCATTTCATGCGCTTTGAGATGCCGCGTAGCCCAATACGCTATCTGAAATGGGAGCGACGTAAATTGAACAAATGTGATAGAATTTCGCTGAATTCTTAAATTAACCATAATATAAAATGATCTAATCGAGTCTCTGTTTGCCCTACCCTAGAAGTTTAATAGTGCATTTCACTCGACATTTCATGCGCTTTGAGGTGCCGCTTAGCCGAATAAGCTATCTGAAATAGGAGCGACGTAAATTGAACAAATGTGATAGAATTTCGCTGAATTCTTATATTAACCTTAATGTAAAATGATCTAATCGGGTCTCTGTTCGCCCTATCATAGAACTTTAATAGTGCATTTTACTCGACATTTCATGCGCTTTGAGATGCCTCTTAGCCCAATACGCTATCTGAAATAGGAGCGACGTAAATTGAACAAGTGTGATAGAATTTCGTTGAATTCTTAAATTAACCATAATATAAAATAATCTAATCGGGTCTCTGTTCGCCCTAGCCGAGAAGTTTAATAGTGCATTTTATTCGCCATTTCATGCGCTTTGAGATGCCGCTTAGCCCAATACGCTATCTGGAATTGGAGCGACGTAAATTGAACAAACGTGATAGGATTTCGCTGAATTCTTATATTAACCAAAATATAAAATGATCTAATCGGGTCTCTGATTGCCCTATCATTAGAAGGCTAATAGTGCATTTTACTCGCTATTCCACGCGCTTAAGATGCCGGCTAGCCCAGTAGGCTATCTGAAATAGGAGTGACGTAAATTGAACAAATGTGATAGAATTACTCTTAATTCTTTTATTAACCATAATGTAATATGATCTAATCGGGTCTCTGTTTGCCTTACCCTAGAAGTTTAATAGTGCATTTTACTGGCCATTTCATCCGCTTTGAGATGCCGCTTAGCCCAATACGCTATCTGAAATAGGAGCGACGTAAATCGAACAAATGTAATAGAATTTCCGTGAAGTCTTATATTAACCTTAATGTAAAATGATCTAATCGGGTCTCTGTTCGCCTTACCATCGAAGTCTAATGGTGCATTTCACTCGCCATTTCATGCGCTTTGAGATGCCGCTTAGCCCAATACGCTATCTGAAATAGGAGCGGACGTAAGTTGAACAAATGTGATAGAATTTCGCTGAATTCTTTTATTAACCATAATGTAAAATGATCTGATCGGGTCTCTGTTCGCCCTAGCCTAGAAGTTTAATAGTGAATTTTATTCGCCACTTCATGCGCTTTGAGATGCCGCTTAGCCGAATACGCTATCTGAAATAGGAGCGACGTAAATTGAACAAATGTGACACAATTTCCCTGAAATCTTATATTAAACAAAAATATAAAATGATCTAATCGGGTCTCTGTTTGCCTTACCCTAGAAGTTTAATGGTGCATTTTATTCGCCATTTCATGCGCTTGAGATGCCGCTTAGCCCAATACGCTATCTGAAATAGGAGCGACGTAAATTGAACAAATGTGATAGAATTTCCCTGAAATCTTATATTAAACAAAATATAAAATGATCTAATCGGGTCTCTGAGTGCCCTATCATAGAAGTTTAGTAGTGCATTTTACTCGCCCTTCCACGCGCTTTAAGATGTCGTCTAGCCCAGTACGCTACCTCAAATAGGAGCGACGTAAGTTGAACAAATGTGATAGAATTACGCTGAATTCTTATATTAACCGTAATATAAAATGATCTAACCGGGTCTCTGTTTGCCTTACCCTAGAAGTTTAATAGTGCATTGTACTCGCCATTTCATGCGCTTTGAGATGCCGCGTAGCCCAATACGCTATCTGAAATGGGAGCGACGTAAATTGAACAAATGTGATAGAATTTCGCTGAATTCTTAAATTAACCATAATATGAATGATCTAATCGAGTCTCTGTTCGCCCTACCCTAGAAGTTTAATAGTGCATTTCACTCGACATTTCATGCGCTTTGAGATGCCGCTTAGCCCAATAAGCTATCTGAAATAGGAGCGACGTAAATTGAACAAATGTGATAGAATTGCGCTGAATTCTCATGCTAACATTAATGTAAACTGATCTAATCGAGTCTCTGTTCGCCTTACCCTAGAAGTTTAATAGTGCACTTCACTCGCCATTTCATGCGCTTTGAGATGCCGCTTAGCCCAATACGCTACCTGACATAGGAGGGACGTAAATTGAACAAATGTGATAGAATTTCGCTGAATCCTTATATTAACCAAAATATTAAAATGATCTAATCGGGTCTCTGATTGCCCTATCATAGAAGTTTAATAGTGCATTTTACTCGCCATTCCACGCGCTTTAAGATGACGCCTAGCCCAGTACGCTATCTGAAATAGGAGCGACGTAAATTGAACAAATGTGATAGAATTTCGCTGAATCCTTATATTAACCAAAATATAAAATGATCTAATCGGGTCTCTTATTGCCCTATCATAGACGTTTCATAGGGTATTTTTACTCGCCATTCCACGCGCTTTAAGATGCCGCCTAGCCCAGTACGCTATCTGAAATAGGAACGACGTAAATTGAACAAGTGTGATAGAATTTCGTTGAATTCTTAAATTAACCATAATATAAAAATGATCTAATCGGGTCTCTGTTTACCTTATCCTAGAAGTTTAATAGTGCATTATACTCGTCATTTCATGCGGATTGAGATGCCGCTAAGCCCAATAAGCTATCTGAAATAGGAGCGACGTAAATTGAACAAATGTGATAGAATTTCGCAGAATTCTTATATTAACCAAAATATAAAATGATCTAATCGGGTCTCTGTTCGCCCTAGCCTAGTAGTTCAATAGTGCATTTTATTCGCCATTTATGCGCTTTGAGATGCCGCTTAGCCGAATACGCTATCTGAAATAGGAGCGACGTAAATTGAACAGATGTGATAGAATCTCCCTGAAATCTTATCTTAACCATAATATAAAATGATCTAATCGGGTCTCTGTTCGCCCTAGCCTAGAAGTTTAATAGTGCATTTTATTCGCCATTTCATGCGCTTTTAGATGCCGCTTAGCCTAGGACGCTATCTGAAATAGGAACGACGTAAATTGAACAAATGTGATAGAATTTCACTGAATTCTTAAATTAACCATAATATGAAATGATCTAATCGGGTCTCTGTTTGCCCTACCATAGAAGTTTAATAGTGCATTTTACTCGCCATTGCATGTGCTTTGAGATGCCGCATAGCCCAATACGCTATCTGAAATAGGAGCGACGTAACTTGAACAAATGTGATAGAATTTCCGTGAATTCTTTATTAACCTTAATGCAAAATGATCTAATCGGGTCTCTGTGCGCCCTAGCCTAGAAGTTTAAAAGTGCATTTTGTTCGCCATTTCATGCGCTTTGAGATGCCGCTTAGCCGAATACGCTATCTGAAATAGGAGCGACGTAAATTGAACAAATGTGATAGAATTTCCGTGAATCCTAGTATTAACATTAATGTAAAATGATCTAATCGGGTCTCTGTTCGCCCTACCATAGAAGTCTAATGGTGCATTTCATGCGCCTTGAGATCCCGCTTAGCCCAATACGCCATCTGAAATAGGAGCGACGTAAATTGAACAAATGTGATAGAATTTCCCTGAAATCTTATATTAATAAAATATAAATTGATCTAATCGGGTCTCTGATTGCCCTATCATAGAAGATTAGTAGTGCATTTTACTCGCCATTCCACGCGCTTTAAGATGCCGCCTAGCCCAGTACGCTATCTGAAATAGGAGCGACGTAACTTGAACAAATGTGATAGAATTACGCTGAATTTTTATACTAACCGTAATATAAAATGATCTAATCTAGTCTCTGATTGCCCTATCATAGAAGGTTAATAGCGCATTTTACTCGCCATTTCATGCGCGTTGAGATGCCGCTTAGCCCAATACGCTATCTGGAATAGGAGCGACGTAAATTGAACAAATGTGATAGGATTTTGCTGAATTCTTAAATTAACCATAATATAAAATGGTCTAATCGGGTCTCTGTTTGCCGAACCCTAGAAGTTTAATAGTGCATTTCACTCGTCATTTCATGCGCTTTGAGATGCCGCTAAGCCCAATAAGCTATCTGTAATAGAAGCGACGTAAATTGAACAAATGTGATAGAATTTCGTTGAATTCTTATATTAACCTTAATGTAAAATGATCTAATCGGGTCTCTATTTACCTTATCCTAGAAGTTTAATAGTGCATTATACTCGTCATTTCATGCGGATTGAGATGCCGCTAAGCCCAATAAGCTATCTGAAATAGGAGCGACGTAAATTGAACAAATGTGATAGAATTTCGCAGTATTCTTATGTTAACCAAAATATAAAATGATCTAATCTGATCTCTGTTCGCCATAGCCTAGAAGTTTACTAGTGCATTTTGTTCGCCATTTCATGCGCTTTGTGATGCCGCTTAGCCCAATACGCTATCTGAAATAGGAGCGACGTAAATTGAACAAATGTGATAGGAATTTCCCTGAAATCTTATATTAAACAAAATATAAAATGATCTAATCGGGTCTCTGATTGCTCTATCATAGAAGTTTAGTAGTGCATTTTACTCGCCCTTCCACGCGCTTTAAGGTGCCGCCTAGCCCAGTACGCTATCTGAAATAGGAGCGACGTAAGTTGAACAAATGTGATAGAATTTTGCTGAATTCTTATATTAACCATAATATAAAATGATCTAATCGGGTCTCTGTTTGCCCTACCCTAGAAGTTTAATAGTGCATTTTACTCGTCACTTCATGCGCCTTCAGATGCCGCTTAGCCCAATAAGCTATCTGAAATTGGAGCGACGTAAATTGAACAAATGTGATAAAATTTCGCAGAATCCTTATGTTAACCAAAATACAAAATGATCTAATCTGGTCTCTGTTCGCCCTAGCCTAGAAGTTTAATAGTGCATTTTGTTCGCCATTTCATGCGCTTTGAGATGCCGCATAGCCCAATACGCTATCTGAAATAGGAGCGACGTAAATTGAACAAATGTGATAGAATTTCCCTGAAATCTTATATTAATCAAAATATAAAATGATCTAATCGGGTCTCTGATTGCCCTACCATAGAAGTCTAATAGCGCATTTCACTCGCCATTGCATGCGCTTTGAGATGCCGCTTAGCACAATACGCTATTTGAAATAGGGGCGACGTAAATTGAATAAATGTGATAGGATTACGCTGAATTCTTATATTATCCGTAATATCAAATGATCTAATCGGGTCTCTGTTTGCCTTATCCTAGAAGTTTAATAGTGCATTTTACTCGCCATTTCATGCGCTATGAGATGCCGCTTAGCCCAATACGCTATCTGGAATAGGAGCGACGTAAATTGAACAAATGTGATAGAATTTCCCTGAATTCTTATATTAACCTTAATGTAAAATGATGTAATCGGGCCTCTGTTTGCCCTATCATAGAAGTTTAACAGTGCATTTTACTCGCCATTTCATGCGCTTTGAGATGCCGCATAGCCCAATACGCTATCTGAAATAGGAGCGACGTAAATTGAACAAATGTCATAGAATTTCTCTGAATTCTTAAATTAATCATAATATAAAATGATCTAATCGTGTCTCTGTTCGCCCTACAATAGAAGTCTAATAGTGCATTTCACTCGCCATTCCACGCGCTTTAAGATGCGGCCGAATCCAGTACGCTATCTGAAATAGGAGCGACGTAAATTGAACAAATGTGATAGAATTTCGCTGAATTCTTAAATTAACAATAATATAAAATGATCTAATCGGGTCTCTGATTGCCCTACCATAGAAGTCTAATAGTGCATTTTACTCGCCAATCCACGCGCTTTAAGATGCCGCCTAGCCCAGTACGCCCTCTGAAATAGGAGCGACGTAAATTAAACAAATGTGATAGAATTACGCTGAATTCTTGTATTAACCGTAATATAAAATGATCTAATCGGGTCTCTGTTTGCCTTATCCTAGAAGTTTAATAGTGCATTTTACTCGCCATTTCATGCGCATTGAGATGCCGCTTAGCCCAATACGCTATCTGAAATAGGAGTGACGTAAATTCAACAAATGTGATAGAATTACGCTGAATTCTTATATTAACCGTAATATAAAATGATGTAATCGGGTCTCTGTTCGCCCTACCCAAGAAGTTTAATAGTACATTTCTCTCGTCATTTCATGCGCTTAGAGATGCCGCTTAGCCCAATAGCTATCTGAAATAGGAGCGACATAAATTGAACAAATGTGATAGAGTTTCGCTGAATTCTTAAATTAACCATAATATAAAAAGATCTTATCGGGTCTCTGTTTGCCCTGCCCTAGAAGTTTAATAGTGCATTTTACTCGCCATTTCTTGCGCTTTGAGATGCCGCTTAGCCCAATACGCTATCTGAAATATCAGCGACGTAAATTGAACAAATGTGATAGAATTACGCTGAATTCTTATATTAACCGTAATATAAAATGATCTGATCGGGTCTCTGTTTGCCCTATCCTAGAAGTTTAGTAGTGCATTTCACTCGTCATTTCATGCGCTTTGAGATGCCGCTTAGCCCAATAAGCTATCTGAAATAGGAGCGACGTAAATTATAACAAATGTGATAGAATTTTTCTGAATTCTTTAATAAACCATAATATGAAATGATCTAATCGGGTCTCTGTTTGCCGTACCCTAGAAGTTCAACAGTGCATTTTGCTCGCCATTTCATGCGCTTTGAGATGCCGCTTAGCCCAATAAGCTATCTGAAATAGGAGCGACGTAAATTATAACAAATGTGATAGAATTTCCTGAATTCTTAAATAAACCATAATATGAAATGATCTAATCGGGTCTCTGTTTGCCCTACCCTAGAAGTTCAACAGTGCATTTTGCTCGCCATTTCATGCGCTTTGAGATGCCTCTTAGCCCAATACGCTATCTGAAATAGGAGCGACGTAAATTGAACAAGTGTGATAGAATTTCGTTGAATTCTTAAATTAACCATAATATAAAATAATCTAATCGGGTCTCTGTTCGCCCTAGCCGAGAAGTTTAATAGTGCATTTTATTCGCCATTTCATGCGCTTTGAGATGCCGCTTAGCCCAATACGCTATCTGGAATTGGAGCGACGTAAATTGAACAAACGTGATAGGATTTCGCTGAATTCTCATATTAACCAAAATATAAAATGATCTAATCGGGTCTCTGATTGCCCTATCATAGAAGGCTAATAGTGCATTTTACTCGCTATTCCACGCGCTTTAAGATGCCGGCTAGCCCAGTAGGCTATCTGAAATAGGAGTGACGTAAATTGAACAAATGTGATAGAATTACTCTTAATTCTTTTATTAACCATAATGTAATATGATCTAATCGGGTCTCTGTTTGCCTTACCCTAGAAGTTTAATAGTGCATTTTACTCGACATTTCATCCGCTTTGACATGCCGCTTAGCCCAATACGCTATCTGAAATAGGAGCGACGTAAATCGAACAAATGTAATAGAATTTCCGTGAATTCTTATATTAACCTTAATGTAAAATGATCTAATCGGGTCTCTGTTCACCTTACCATAGAAGTCTAATGGTGCATTTCACTCGCCATTGCATGCGCTTTGAGATGCCGCTTAGCCCAATACGCTATCTGAAATAGGAGCGACGTAAGTTGAACAAATGTGATAGAATTTCGCTGAATTCTTTTATTAACCATAATGTAAAATGATCTGATCGGGTCTCTGTTCGCCCTAGCCTAGAAGTTTAATAGTGAATTTTATTCGCCACTTCATGCGCTTTGAGATGCCACTTAGCCGAATACGCTATCTGAAATAGGAGCGACGTAAATTGAACAAATGTGATACAATTTCCCTGAAATCTTATATTAAACAAAATATAAAATGATCTAATCGGGTCTCTGATTGCCCTACCATAGAAGTTTAGTAGTGCATTTTCCTCGCCATTCCACGCGCTTTAAGATGCCGCTAAGCCCAATACGCTATCTGGAATAGGAGCGACGTAAATTGAACAAACGTGATAGGATTTCGCTGAATTCTTATATTAACCAAAATATAAAATGATCTAATCGGGTCTCTGATTGCCCTATCATAGAAGGCTAATAGTGCATTTTACTCGCTATTCCACGCGCTTTAAGGTGCCGGCAAGCCCAGTAGGCTATCTGAAATAGGAGTGACGTAAATTGAACAAATGTGATAGAATTACTCTTAATTCTTTTATTAACCATAATGTAATATGATCTAATCGGGTCTCTGTTTGCCATACCCTAGAAGTTTAATAGTGCATTTCACTCGTCATTTCATGCGCTTTGAGATGCCGCTTAGCCCAATAAGCTATCTGAAATAGGAGCGACGTAAATTGAACAAATGTGATAGAATTTCGCTGAATTCTTATATTAACCAAAATATGAAATGATCTAATCGGGTCTCTGATTGCCCTATCATAGAAGTTTAATAGTGCATTTTACTCGCCATTCCACGCGCTTTAAGTTGCCGCCTAGCCCAGTACGCTATCTGAAATAGGAGCGACGTAAATTGAACAAATGTGATAGAATTACGCTGAATTCTTATATTAACCGTAATATAAAATGATCTAATCGGGTCTCTGTTTGCCCCACCCTAGAAGTTTAATAGTGCATATTACTCGCCATTTCATGCGCATTGAGGTGCCGCTTAGCCCAATATGCTATCTGATATAGGAGCGACGTAAATTGAACAAATGTGATACAGTTTCGCTGAATTCTTAAATTAACCATAATATAAAATGATCTTATCGGGTCTCTGTTTGCCCTACCCTAGAAGTTTAATAGTGCATTTTACTCGCCAATCCACGCGCTTTAAGATGCCGCCTAGCCCAGTACGCTATCTGAAATAGGAGCGACGTAAATTGAACAAATGTGATAGAATTACGCTGAATTCTTATATTAACCGTAATATAAAATGATCTGATCGGGTCTCTGTTTGCCTTATCCTAGAAGTTCAATAGTGCATTTCACTCGTCATTTAATGCGCTTTGAGATGCCGCTTAGCCCAGTACGCTATCTGAAATAGGAGCGACGTAAATTGAACAAATGTGATAGAATTTCGCTGAATTCTTAAATTAACCATAATATAAAATGATCTAATCGGGTCTCTGTTTGCCATACCCTAGAAGTTTAATAGTGCATTTTACTCGCCAATCCACGCGCTTTAAGATGCCGCCTAGCGCAGTACGCCCTCTGAAATAGGAGCGACGTAAATTAAACAAACGTGATAGAATTACGCTGAATTCTTGTATTAACCGTAATATAAAATGATCTAATCGGGTCTCTGTTTGCCTTATCCTAGAAGTTTAATAGTGCATTTTACTCGCCATTTCATGCGCATTGAGATGCCGCTTAGCCCAATACGCCATCCGAAATAGGAGCGACATAAATTGAACAAATGTGATAGAGTTTCGCTGAATTCTTAAATTAACCATAATATAAAAAGATCTTATCGGGTCTCTGTTTGCCCTGCCCTAGAAGTTTAATAGTGCATTTTACTCGCCATTTCTTGCGCTTTGAGATGCCGCTTAGCCCAATACGCTATCTGAAATATCAGCGACGTAAATTGAACAAATGTGATAGAATTTCGCTGAATTCTTATATTAACCGTAATATAAAATGATCTGATCGGGTCTCTGTTTGCCCTATCCTAGAAGTTTAGTAGTGCATTTCACTCGTCATTTCATGCGCTTTGAGATGCCGCTTAGCCCAATAAGCTATCTGAAATAGGAGCGACGTAAATTATAACAAATGTGATAGAATTTTTCTGAATTCTTTAATAAACCATAATATGAAATGATCTAATCGGGTCTCTGTTTGCCCTACCCTAGAAGTTCAACAGTGCATTTTGCTCGCCATTTCATGCGCTTTGAGATGCCGCTTAGCCCAATAAGCTATCTGAAATAGGAGCGACGTAAATTATAACAAATGTGATAGAATTTCCTGAATTCTTAAATAAACCGTAATATGAAATGATCTAATCGGGTCTCTGTTTGCCCTACCCTAGAAGTTCAACAGTGCATTTTGCTCGCCATTTCATGCGCTTTGAGATGCCGCTTAGCCCAATACGCTATCTGAAATAGGAGCGACGTAAATTGAACAAACGTGATAGGATTTCCCTGAATTCTTATATTAACCTTAATGTAAAATGATCAAATCGATTCTCTATTCGCCCTACCCTAGAAATTTAATAGTGCCTTTCACTCGTCATTTCATGCGCATTGAGATGCCGCTTAGCCCAATACGCTATCTGGAATTGGAGCGACGTAAATTGAACAAACGTGATAGAATTTCCCTGAATTCTTATATTAACCTTAATGTAAAATGATCTAATCGGTTATCTGTTCGCCCTACCCTAGAAGTTTAATAGTGCATTTTACTCGACATTTCATGCGCTTTGAGATGCCTCTTAGCCCAATACGCTATCTGAAATAGGAGCGACGTAAATTGAACAAGTGTGATAGAATTTCGTTGAATTCTTAAATTAACCATAATATAAAATAATCTAATCGGGTCTCTGTTCGCCCTAGCCGAGAAGTTTAATAGTGCATTTTATTCGCCATTTCATGCGCTTTGAGATGCCGCTTAGCCCAATACGCTATCTGGAATTGGAGCGACGTAAATTGAACAAACGTGATAGGATTTCGCTGAATTCTCATATTAACCAAAATATAAAATGATCTAATCGGGTCTCTGATTGCCCTATCATAGAAGGCTAATAGTGCATTTTACTCGCTATTCCACGCGCTTTAAGATGCCGGCTAGCCCAGTAGGCTATCTGAAATAGGAGTGACGTAAATTGAACAAATGTGATAGAATTACTCTTAATTCTTTTATTAACCATAATGTAATATGATCTAATCGGGTCTCTGTTTGCCTTACCCTAGAAGTTTAATAGTGCATTTTACTCGACATTTCATCCGCTTTGACATGCCGCTTAGCCCAATACGCTATCTGAAATAGGAGCGACGTAAATCGAACAAATGTAATAGAATTTCCGTGAATTCTTATATTAACCTTAATGTAAAATGATCTAATCGGGTCTCTGTTCGCCTTACCATAGAAGTCTAATGGTGCATTTCACTCGCCATTGCATGCGCTTTGAGATGCCGCTTAGCCCAATACGCTATCTGAAATAGGAGCGACGTAAGTTGAACAAATGTGATAGAATTTCGCTGAATTCTTTTATTAACCATAATGTAAAATGATCTGATCGGGTCTCTGTTCGCCCTAGCCTAGAAGTTTAATAGTGAATTTTATTCGCCACTTCATGCGCTTTGAGATGCCGCTTAGCCGAATACGCTATCTGAAATAGGAGCGACGTAAATTGAACAAATGTGATAGAATTTCCGTGAATTCTTATATTAACCTTAATGTAAAATGATCTAATCGGGTCTCTGTTCGCCTTACCATCGAAGTCTAATGGTGCATTTCACTCGCCATTTCATGCGCTTTGAGATGCCGCTTAGCCCAATACGCTATCTGAAATAGGAGCGACGTAAGTTGAACAAATGTGATAGAATTTCGCTGAATTCTTTTATTAACCATAATGTAAAATGATCTGATCGGGTCTCTGTTCGCCCTAGCCTAGAAGTTTAATAGTGAATTTTATTCGCCACTTCATGCGCTTTGAGATGCCGCTTAGCCGAATACGCTATCTGAAATAGGAGCGACGTAAATTGAACAAATGTGACACAATTTCCCTGAAATCTTATATTAAACAAAATATAAAATGATCTAATCGGGTCTCTGTTTGCCTTACCCTAGAAGTTTAATGGTGCATTTTATTCGCCATTTCATGCGCTTTGAGATGCCGCTTAGCCCAATACGCTATCTGAAATAGGAGCGACGTAAATTGAACAAATGTGATAGAATTTCCTTGAAATCTTATATTAAACAAAATATAAAATGATCTAATCGGGTCTCTGAGTGCCCTATCATAGAAGTTTAGTAGTGCATTTTACTCGCCCTTCCACGCGCTTTAAGATGTCGTCTAGCCCAGTACGCTACCTGAAATAGGAGCGACGTAAGTTGAACAAATGTGATAGAATTACGCTGAATTCTTATATTAACCGTAATATAAAATGATCTAACCGGGTCTCTGTTTGCCTTACCCTAGAAGTTTTATAGTGCATTGTACTCGCCATTTCATGCGCTTTGAGATGCCGCGTAGCCCAATACGCTATCTGAAATGGGAGCGACGTAAATTGAACAAATGTGATAGGATTTCGCTGAATTCTTAAATTAACCATAATATAGAATGATCTAATCGAGTCTCTGTTCGCCCTACCCTAGAAGTTTAATAGTGCATTTCACTCGACATTTCATGCGCTTTGAGATGCCGCTTAGCCCAATAAGCTATCTGAAATAGGAGCGACGTAAATTGAACAAATGTGATAGAATTGCACTGAATTCTCATGCTAACATTAATGTAAACTGATCTAATCGAGTCTCTGTTCGCCTTACCCTAGAAGTTTAATAGTGCACTTCACTCGCCATTTCATGCGCTTTGAGATGCCGCTTAGCCCAATACGCTACCTGACATAGGAGGGGACGTAAATTGAACAAATGTGATAGAATTTCGCTGAATCCTTATATTAACCAAAATATAAAATGATCTAATCGGGTCTCTGATTGCCCTATCATAGAAGTTTAATAGTGCATTTTACTCGCCATTCCACGCGCTTTAAGATGACGCCTAGCCCAGTACGCTATCTGAAATAGGAGCGACGTAAATTGAACAAATGTGATAGAATTTCGCTGAATCCTTATATTAACCAAAATATAAAATGATCTAATCGGGTCTCTTATTGCCCTATCATAGACGTTTCATAGGGTATTTTACTCGCCATTCCACACGCTTTAAGATGCCGCCTAGCCCAGTACGCTATTTGAAATAGGAACGACGTAAATTGAACAAGTGTGATAGAATTTCGTTGAATTCTTAAATTAACCATAATATAAAATGATCAAATCGGGTCTCTGTCTGCCATACCCTAGAAGTTTAATAGTGCATTTTATTCGCCATTTCATGCGCTTTTAGATGCCGCTTAGCCCAATGCGCTATCTGAAATATCAGCGACGTAAATTGAACAAATGTGATAGAATTTCATTGAATTCTTATATTAACCTTAATGTAAAATGATCTATTCGGGTCTCTGTTCGCCCTACCCTAGAAGTTTGATAGTGCATTTCTCTCGTCATTTCATGCGCTTTGAGGTGCCGCTTATCCAAATACGCTATCTGAAATAGGAACGACGTAAATTGAACAAGTGTGATAGAATTTCGTTGAATTCTTAAATGAACCAAAATATAAAATGATCTAATCGGGTCTCTGATTGGCCCTATCATAGAAGGCTAATAGTGCATTTTACTCGCTATTCCACGCGCTTTAAGGTGCCGGCTAGCCCAGTAGGCTATCTGAAATAGGAGTGACGTAAATTGAACAAATGTGATAGAGTTACTCTTAATTCTTTTATTAACCATAATCTAATATGATCTAATCGGGTCTCTGTTTGCCATACCCTAGAAGTTTAATAGTGGATTTTGCTCGCCATTTCATGCGCTTTGAGATGCCGCATAGCCCAGTACGCTATCTGAAATAGGAGCGACGTAAGTTGAACAAAAGTGATAGAATTTCGCTGAATCCTTATATTAACCAAAATATAAAATGATCTAATCGGGTCTCTGATTGCCCTATCATCGAAGTTTAATAGTGCATTTTACTCGCCCTTCCACGCGCTTTAAGATGCCGTCTAGCCCAGTACGCCATCTGAAATAGGAGCGACGTAAATTGAACAAATGTGATAGAATTTCGCTGATTTCTTAAATTAACCAAAATATAAAATGATCTAATCGGGTCTCTGATTGCCCTACCCTAGAAGTTTAATAGTGCATTTTACTCGCCATTTCATGCGCTTTGAGGTGCCGCTTAGCCCAATAAGCTATCTGAAATAGGAGCGACGTAACTTGAACAAATGTGATAGAATTTCGCTGAATTCTTATATTAACCAAAATATAAAATGATCTAATCGGGTCTCTGATTGCCCTATCATAGAAGTTTAATAGTGCATTTTACTCGCCATTCCACGCTCTTTAAGATGCGCCTAGCCCAGTATGCTATCAGAAATAGGAACGACGTAAATTGAACAAATGTGATAGAATTTTGCTGAATTCTTATATTAACCGTAATATAAAATGATCTAATCGGGTCTCTGTTTGCCTTACCCTAGAAGTTTAATAGTGCATTTTACTCGCCATTCCACGCGCTTTAAGATGCCGCCTAGCCCAGTACGCTATCTGAAATAGGAGCGACGTAAGTTGAACAAATGTGATAGAATTACGCTGAATTCTTATATTAACCGAAATATAAAATGATCTAATCGGGTCTCTCTTTGCCTTATCCTAGAAGTTTAATAGTGCATTTTACTCGCCATTTCATGCGCTTTGAGATGCCGCTTATCCAAACACGCTATCTGAAATAGGAGCGACGTAAATTGAACAAATGTGATAGAATTTCGCTGAATTCTTAAATTAACTATAATATGAAATGATCTAATCGGGTCACTGATTGCCCTATCATAGAAGTTTAATAGTGCATTTTACTCGCCATTCCACGCGCTTTAAGTTGCCGCCTAGCCCAGTACGCTATCTCAAATAGGAGCGACGTAAATTGAACAAATGTGATAGAATTTTGCTGAATTCTTAAATTAACCATAATATAAAATGAACTAATCGGGTCTCTGTTTGTCCTACCCTAGAAGTTTAATAGTGCGTTTTACTCGCCATTTCATGCGCATTGAGATGCCGCTTAGCCCAATACGCTATCTGAAATAGGAGCGACGTAAATTGAACAAATGTGATAGAATTTCCCTGAATTATTATATTAACCCAAATATAAAATGATCTACTCGGGTCCCTGATTGCCCTATCATCGAAGTTAAATAGTGAATTTCACTCGCCATTCCACGCGCTTTAAGATGCCGCCTAGCCCAGTACGCTATCTGAAATAGGAACGACGTAAATTGAACAAATGTGATAGAATTTCCCTGAATTCTTAAATTAACCATAATATAAAATGATCTAATCGGGTTTCTGTTCGCCCTAGCCGAGAAGATTAATAGTGCATTTTATTCGCCATCTCATGCGCTTTGAGATGCCGCTTAGCCCAATACGCTATCTGAAATAGGAGTGACGTAAATTCAACAAATGTGATAGAATTACGCTGAATTCTTATATTAACCGTAATATAAAATGTTCTAATCGGGTCTCTCTTTCCCTTACCCTAGAAGTTTAACAGTGCACTTCACTCGCCATTTCATGCGCTTTGAGATGCCGCTTAGCCCAATACGCTACCTGAAATAGGAGCGACGTAAATTGAACAAATGTGATAGAATTTCGCTGAATTCTTATATTAACCCAAATATAAAATGATCTAATCGGGTCTCTGATTGCCCTATCATCGAAGTTAAATAGTGAATTTCACTCGCCATTCCACGCGCTTTAAGATGCCGCCTAGCCCAGTACGCTATCTGAAATAGGAGCGACGTAAGTTGAACAAATGTGATAGAATTACGCTGCATTCTTATATTAACCGTAATATAAAATGATCTAATCGGGTCTCTGATTGCCCTACCCTAGAAGTTTAATAGTGCATTGTACTCGCCATTTCATGCGCTTTGAGATGCCGCGTAGCCCAATACGCTATCTGAAATGGGAGCGACGTAAATTGAACAAATGTGATAGAGTTACTCTTAATTCTTTTATTAACCATAATCTAATATGATCTAATCGGGTCTCAGTTTGCCATACCCTAGAAGTTTAATAGTGGATTTTGCTCGCCATTTCATGCGCTTTGAGATGCCGCCTAGCCTAGTACGCCATCTGAAATAGGAGCGACGTAAGTTCAACAAATGTGATAGAATTACGCTGAATTCTTATATTAACCGTAATATAAAATGATCTACCCGGGTCTCTGTTTGAATTATCCTAGAAGTTTGACAGTGCATTTCACTCGCCATTTCATGCGCTTTGAGATGCCGCTTAGCCCAATACGCTATCTGAAATGGGAGCGACGTAAATTGAACAAATGTGATAGAATTTCCTTGAAATCTTATATTAAACAAAATATAAAATGATCTAATCGGGTCTCTGATTGCCCTATCATGGAAGTTTAGTAGTGCATTTTACTCGCCCTTCCACGCGCTTTAAGATGCCGTCTAGCCCAGTACGCTACCTGAAATAGGAGCGACGTAAGTTGAACAAATGTGATAGAATTACGCTGAATTCTTATATTAACCGTAATATAAAATGATCTAACCGGGTCTCTGTTTGCCTTACCCTAGAAGTTTAATAGTGCATTGTACTCGCCATTTCATGCGCTTTGAGATGCCGCGTAGCCCAATACGCTATCTGAAATGGGAGCGACGTAAATTGAACAAATCTGATAGAATTTCGCTGAATTCTTAAATTAACCATAATATAAAATGATCTAATCGAGTCTCTGTTTGCCCTACCCTAGAAGTTTAATAGTGCATTTCACTCGACATTTCATGCGCTTTGAGGTGCCGCTTAGCCGAATAAGCTATCTGAAATAGGAGCGACGTAAATTGAACAAATGTGATAGAATTTCGCTGAATTCTTATATTAACCTTAATGTAAAATGATCTAATCGGGTCTCTGTTCGCCCTATCATAGAACTTTAATAGTGCATTTTACTCGACATTTCATGCGCTTTGAGATGCCTCTTAGCCCAATACGCTATCTGAAATAGGAGCGACGTAAATTGAACAAGTGTGATAGAATTTCGTTGAATTCTTAAATTAACCATAATATAAAATAATCTAATCGGGTCTCTGTTCGCCCTAGCCGAGAAGTTTAATAGTGCATTTTATTCGCCATTTCATGCGCTTTGAGATGCCGCTTAGCCCAATACGCTATCTGGAATTGGAGCGACGTAAATTGAACAAACGTGATAGGATTTCGCTGAATTCTTATATTAACCAAAATATAAAATGATCTAATCGGGTCTCTGATTGCCCTATCATAGAAGGCTAATAGTGCATTTTACTCGCTATTCCACGCGCTTTAAGATGCCGGCTAGCCCAGTAGGCTATCTGAAATAGGAGTGACGTAAATTGAACAAATGTGATAGAATTACTCTTAATTCTTTTATTAACCATAATGTAATATGATCTAATCGGGTCTCTGTTTGCCTTACCCTAGAAGTTTAATAGTGCATTTTACTCGCCATTTCATCCGCTTTGAGATGCCGCTTAGCCCAATACGCTATCTGAAATAGGAGCGACGTAAATTGAACAAATGTGATAGAATTTCCCTGAATTATTATATTAACCCAAATATAAAATGATCTACTCGGGTCCCTGATTGCCCTATCATCGAAGTTAAATAGTGAATTTCACTCGCCATTCCACGCGCTTTAAGATGCCGCCTAGCCCAGTACGCTATCTGAAATAGGAACGACGTAAATTGAACAAATGTGATAGAATTTCCCTGAATTCTTAAATTAACCATAATATAAAATGATCTAATCGGGTTTCTGTTCGCCCTAGCCGAGAAGATTAATAGTGCATTTTATTCGCCATTTCATGCGCTTTGAGATGCCGCTTAGCCCAATACGCTATCTGAAATAGGAGTGACGTAAATTCAACAAATGTGATAGAATTACGCTGAATTCTTATATTAACCGTAATATAAAATGTTCTAATCGGGTCTCTCTTTCCCTTACCCTAGAAGTTTAACAGTGCACTTCACTCGCCATTTCATGCGCTTTGAGATGCCGCTTAGCCCAATACGCTACCTGAAATAGGAGCGACGTAAATTGAACAAATGTGATAGAATTTCGCTGAATTCTTATATTAACCCAAATATAAAATGATCTAATCATGTCTCTGATTGCCCTATCATCGAAGTTAAATAGTGAATTTCACTCGCCATTCCACGCGCTTTAAGATGCCGCCTAGCCCAGTACGCTATCTGAAATAGGAGCGACGTAAATTGAACAAATGTGATAGAATTACGCTGCATTCTTATATTAACCGTAATATAAAATGTTCTAATCGGGTCTCTGTTTGGCTTGTCCTAGAAGTTTAATAGTGCATTTTACTCGCCATTTCATGCGCTTTGAAATGCCGCTTAGCCCAATACGCTATCTGAAATAGGAGCGACGTAAATTGAACAAATGTGATAGAATTTCGCTGAATTCTTAAATTAACCATAATATAAAATGATCTAATCGGGTCTCTGTTTGTCCTACCCTAGAAGTTTAATAGTGCATTTTACTCGCCATTTCATGCGCTTTGAGATGCCGCCTAGCCCAGTACGCTATCTGAAATAGGAGCGACGTAAGTTGAACAAATGTGATAGAATTACGCTGCATTCTTATATTAACCGTAATATAAAATGATCTAATCGGGTCTCTGATTGCCCTACCCTAGAAGTTTAATAGTGCATTGTACTCGCCATTTCATGCGCTTTGAGATGCCGCGTAGCCCAATACGCTATCTGAAATGGGAGCGACGTAAATTGAACAAATGTGATAGAGTTACTCTTAATTCTTTTATTAACCATAATCTAATATGATCTAATCGGGTCTCAGTTTGCCATACCCTAGAAGTTTAATAGTGGATTTTGCTCGCCATTTCATGCGCTTTGAGATGCCGCCTAGCCCAGTACGCCATCTGAAATAGGAGCGACGTAAGTTCAACAAATGTGATAGAATTACGCTGAATTCTTATATTAACCGTAATATAAAATGATCTACCCGGGTCTCTGTTTGAATTATCCTAGAAGTTTGACAGTGCATTTCACTCGCCATTTCATGCGCTTTGAGATGCCGCTTAGCCCAATACGCTATCTGAAATAGGAGCGACGTAAATTGAACAAATGTGATAGAATTTCCTTGAAATCTTATATTAAACAAAATATAAAATGATCTAATCGGGTCTCTGATTGCCCTATCATGGAAGTTTAGTAGTGCATTTTACTCGCCCTTCCACGCGCTTTAAGATGCCGTCTAGCCCAGTACGCTACCTGAAATAGGAGCGACGTAAGTTGAACAAATGTGATAGAATTACGTTGAATTCTTATATTAACCGTAATATAAAATGATCTAACCGGGTCTCTGTTTGCCTTACCCTAGAAGTTTAATAGTGCATTGTACTCGCCATTTCATGCGCTTTGAGATGCCGCGTAGCCCAATACGCTATCTGAAATGGGAGCGACGTAAATTGAACAAATCTGATAGAATTTCGCTGAATTCTTAAATTAACCATAATATAAAATGATCTAATCGAGTCTCTGTTTGCCCTACCCTAGAAGTTTAATAGTGCATTTCACTCGACATTTCATGCGCTTTGAGGTGCCGCTTAGCCGAATAAGCTATCTGAAATAGGAGCGACGTAAATTGAACAAATGTGATAGAATTTCGCTGAATTCTTATATTAACCTTAATGTAAAATGATCTAATCGGGTCTCTGTTCGCCCTATCATAGAACTTTAATAGTGCATTTTACTCGACATTTCATGCGCTTTGAGATGCCTCTTAGCCCAATACGCTATCTGAAATAGGAGCGACGTAAATTGAACAAGTGTGATAGAATTTCGTTGAATTCTTAAATTAACCATAATATAAAATAATCTAATCGGGTCTCTGTTCGCCCTAGCCGAGAAGTTTAATAGTGCATTTTATTCGCCATTTCATGCGCTTTGAGATGCCGCTTAGCCCAATACGCTATCTGGAATTGGAGCGACGTAAATTGAACAAACGTGATAGGATTTCGCTGAATTCTTATATTAACCAAAATATAAAATGATCTAATCGGGTCTCTGATTGCCCTATCATAGAAGGCTAATAGTGCATTTTACTCGCTATTCCACGCGCTTTAAGATGCCGGCTAGCCCAGTAGGCTATCTGAAATAGGAGTGACGTAAATTGAACAAATGTGATAGAATTACTCTTAATTCTTTTATTAACCATAATGTAATATGATCTAATCGGGTCTCTGTTTGCCTTACCCTAGAAGTTTAATAGTGCATTTTACTGGCCATTTCATCCGCTTTGAGATGCCGCTTAGCCCAATACGCTATCTGAAATAGGAGCGACGTAAATCGAACAAATGTAATAGAATTTCCGTGAAGTCTTATATTAACCTTAATGTAAAATGATCTAATCGGGTCTCTGTTCGCCTTACCATCGAAGTCTAATGGTGCATTTCACTCGCCATTTCATGCGCTTTGAGATGCCGCTTAGCCCAATACGCTATCTGAAATAGGAGCGACGTAAGTTGAACAAATGTGATAGAATTTCGCTGAATTCTTTTATTAACCATAATGTAAAATGATCTGATCGGGTCTCTGTTCGCCCTAGCCTAGAAGTTTAATAGTGAATTTTATTCGCCACTTCATGCGCTTTGAGATGCCGCTTAGCCGAATACGCTATCTGAAATAGGAGCGACGTAAATTGAACAAATGTGACACAATTTCCCTGAAATCTTATATTAAACAAAATATAAAATGATCTAATCGGGTCTCTGTTTGCCTTACCCTAGAAGTTTAATGGTGCATTTTATTCGCCATTTCATGCGCTTTGAGATGCCGCTTAGCCCAATACGCTATCTGAAATAGGAGCGACGTAAATTGAACAAATGTGATAGAATTTCCTTGAAATCTTATATTAAACAAAATATAAAATGATCTAATCGGGTCTCTGAGTGCCCTATCATAGAAGTTTAGTAGTGCATTTTACTCGCCCTTCCACGCGCTTTAAGATGTCGTCTAGCCCAGTACGCTACCTGAAATAGGAGCGACGTAAGTTGAACAAATGTGATAGAATTACGCTGAATTCTTATATTAACCGTAATATAAAATGATCTAACCGGGTCTCTGTTTGCCTTACCCTAGAAGTTTAATAGTGCATTGTACTCGCCATTTCATGCGCTTTGAGATGCCGCGTAGCCCAATACGCTATCTGAAATGGGAGCGACGTAAATTGAACAAATGTGATAGGATTTCGCTGAATTCTTAAATTAACCATAATATAGAATGATCTAATCGAGTCTCTGTTCGCCCTACCCTAGAAGTTTAATAGTGCATTTTACTCGCCATTCCACGCGCTTTAAGATGACGCCTAGCCCAGTACGCTATCTGAAATAGGAGCGACGTAAATTGAACAAATGTGATAGAATTTCGCTGAATCCTTATATTAACCAAAATATAAAATGATCTAATCGGGTCTCTTATTGCCCTATCATAGACGTTTCATAGGGTATTTTACTCGCCATTCCACGCGCTTTAAGATGCCGCCTAGCCCAGTACGCTATTTGAAATAGGAACGACGTAAATTGAACAAGTGTGATAGAATTTCGTTGAATTCTTAAATTAACCATAATATAAAATGATCTAATCGGGTCTCTGTTTACCTTATCCTAGAAGTTTAATAGTGCATTATACTCGTCATTTCATGCGGATTGAGATGCCGCTAAGCCCAATAAGCTATCTGAAATAGGAGCGACGTAAATTGAACAAATGTGATAGAATTTCGCAGAATTCTTATATTAACCAAAATATAAAATGATCTAATCGGGTCTCTGTTCGCCCTAGCCTACTAGTTCAATAGTGCATTTTATTCGCCATTTTATGCGCTTTGAGATGCCGCTTAGCCGAATACGCTATCTGAAATAGGAGCGACGTAAATTGAACAGATGTGATAGAATCTCCCTGAAATCTTATCTTAACCATAATATAAAATGATCTAATCGGGTCTCTGTTCGCCCTAGCCTAGAAGTTTAATAGTGCATTTTATTCGCCATTTCATGCGCTTTTAGATGCCGCTTAGCCTAGGACGCTATCTGAAATAGGAACGACGTAAATTGAACAAATGTGATAGAATTTCACTGAATTCTTAAATTAACCATAATATGAAATGATCTAATCGGGTCTCTGTTTGCCCTACCATAGAAGTTTAATAGTGCATTTTACTCGCCATTGCATGTGCTTTGAGATGCCGCATAGCCCAATACGCTATCTGAAATAGGAGCGACGTAAATTGAACAAATGTGATAGAATTTCCGTGAATTCTTATATTAACCTTAATGTAAAATGATCTAATCGGGTCTCTGTGCGCCCTAGCCTAGAAGTTTAAAAGTGCATTTTGTTCGCCATTTCATGCGCTTTGAGATGCCGCTTAGCCGAATACGCTATCTGAAATAGGAGCGACGTAAATTGAACAAATGTGATAGAATTTCCGTGAATCCTAGTATTAACATTAATGTAAAATGATCTAATCGGGTCTCTGTTCGCCCTACCATAGAAGTCTAATGGTGCATTTCATGCGCCTTGAGATCCCGCTTAGCCCAATACGCCATCTGAAATAGGAGCGACGTACATTGAACAAATGTGATAGAATTTCCCTGAAATCTTATATTAATAAAATATAAATTGATCTAATCGGGTCTCTGATTGCCCTATCATAGAAGATTAGTAGTGCATTTTACTCGCCATTCCACGCGCTTTAAGATGCCGCCTAGCCCAGTACGCTATCTGAAATAGGAGCGACGTAACTTGAACAAATGTGATAGAATTACGCTGAATTTTTATACTAACCGTAATATAAAATGATCTAATCTAGTCTCTGATTGCCCTATCATAGAAGGTTAATAGCGCATTTTACTCGCCATTTCATGCGCGTTGAGATGCCGCTTAGCCCAATACGCTATCTGGAATAGGAGCGACGTAAATTGAACAAATGTGATAGGATTTTGCTGAATTCTTAAATTAACCATAATATAAAATGGTCTAATCGGGTCTCTGTTTGCCGAACCCTAGAAGTTTAATAGTGCATTTCACTCGTCATTTCATGCGCTTTGAGATGCCGCTAAGCCCAATAAGCTATCTGTAATAGAAGCGACGTAAATTGAACAAATGTGATAGAATTTCGTTGAATTCTTATATTAACCTTAATGTAAAATGATCTAATCGGGTCTCTATTTACCTTATCCTAGAAGTTTAATAGTGCATTATACTCGTCATTTCATGCGGATTGAGATGCCGCTAAGCCCAATAAGCTATCTGAAATAGGAGCGACGTAAATTGAACAAATGTGATAGAATTTCGCAGTATTCTTATGTTAACCAAAATATAAAATGATCTAATCTGATCTCTGTTCGCCATAGCCTAGAAGTTTACTAGTGCATTTTGTTCGCCATTTCATGCGCTTTGTGATGCCGCTTAGCCCAATACGCTATCTGAAATAGGAGCGACGTAAATTGAACAAATGTGATAGAATTTCCCTGAAATCTTATATTAAACAAAATATAAAATGATCTAATCGGGTCTCTGATTGCTCTATCATAGAAGTTTAGTAGTGCATTTTACTCGCCCTTCCACGCGCTTTAAGGTGCCGCCTAGCCCAGTACGCTATCTGAAATAGGAGCGACGTAAGTTGAACAAATGTGATAGAATTTTGCTGAATTCTTATATTAACCATAATATAAAATGATTTAATCGGGTCTTTGTTTGCCCTAGCCTAGAAGTTTAATAGCTCATTTTACTCGCCATTTCATGCGCTTTCAGATGCCGCTTAGCCCAATACGCTATCTGAAATAGGAGCGACGTAAATTGAACAAATGTGATAGAATTACGCTGAATTCTTATATTAACCGTAATATAAAATGATCTAATCGGGTCTCTGTTTGCCTTGTCCTAGAAGTTTAATAGCGCATTTTACTCGCCATTTCATGCGCTTTGAGATGCCGCATAGCCCAATACGCTATCTGAAATAGGAGCGACGGAAATTGAACAAATGTGACAGAATTTCCGTGAATTCTTATATTAACCTTAATGTACAATGATCCAATCGGGTCTCTGTTCGCCCTACCATAGAAGTCTTATAGTGCATTTCACTCGCCATTTCTTGCGCTTTGAGATGCCGCTTAGCCCAATACGCTATGTGAAATAGGAGCGACGTAAGTTGAACAAATGTGATAGAATTTCGCTGAATTCTTAAATTAACCAAAATATAAAATGATCTCATCGGGTCTCTATTTGCCCTACCCTAGAAATTTAATAGTGCATTTTACTCGCCATTCCACGCGCTTTAAGATGCCGCCTAGCCCAGTACGCTATATGAAATAGGAGCGACGTAAATTGTACAAATGTGATAGAATTTCGCCGAATTCTTTTATTAACCATAATGTAAAATCATCTAATCGGGTCTCTGTTTGCCCTACCCTAGAAGTTTACTAGTGCATTTCACTCGTCATTTCATGCGCTTTGAAATGCTGCTTAGCCCAATACGCTATCTGAAATAGGAGCGACGTAAATTGAACAAATGTGATAGAACTTCGCTGAATTCGTAAATTAACCATAATATAAAATGATTTAATCGGGTCTTTGTTTGCCCTAGCCTAGAAGTTTAATAGCTCATTTTACTCGCCATTTCATGCGCTTTCAGATGCCGCTTAGCCCAATACGCTATCTGAAATAGGAGCGACGTAAATTGAACAAATGTGATAGAATTTCGCTGAATTCTTAAATTAACCATAATATAAAATGATCTTATCGGGTCTCTGTTTGCCCTAGCCTAGAAGTTTAATAGTGCATTGTATTCGCCATTTCATGCGCTTTGAGATGCCGCTTAGCCGAATTCGCTATCTGAAATAGGAGCGACGTAAATTGAACAAATGTGATACAATTTCCCTGAAATCTTATATTAAACAAAATATAAAATGATCAAATCGGGTCTCTGATTGCCCTATCATAGAAGTTTAATAGTGCATTTCACTCGTCATTTCATGCGCTTTGAGATGCAGCTAAGCCCAATAAGCTATCTGAAATAGGAGCGACGTAAATTGAACAAGTGTGATACAATTTCCCTGAAATCTGATATTAAACAAAATATAAAATGATCTAATCGTGTCTCTGATTGCCCTATCATAGAAGTTTAGTAGTGCATTTTACTTGCCATTTCATGCACTTTGAGATGCCGCTTAGCAGAATACGCTATCTGAAATAGGAGCGACGTAAATTGAACGAATGTGATAGAATTACGCTGAATTCTTAAATTAACCATAATATAAAATGATCTAATCGGGTCTCTGTTCGCCCTACCATAGAAGTCTAATAGTGCATTTCACTCGCCATTTCATGCGCTTTGAGATGCCGCCTAGCCCTGTACGCTATCTGAAATAGGAGCGACGTAAGCTGAACAAATGTGATAGAATTACGCTGCATTCTTATATTTACCGTAATATAAAATGATCTAATCGGGTCTCTGTTTGCCTTATCCTAGAAGTTTCATAGCGCATTTTACTCACCATTTCATGCGCTTTGTGAGGCCGCTTAGCCCAATACGCTATCTGAAATAGGAGCCACGTAAATTGAACAAATGTGATAGAATTTCCCTGAAATCTTATATTAAACAAAATATTAAATGATCTAATCGGGTCTCTGTTTGCCTTATCCTACAAGTTTAATAGTGCATTATACTCGCCATTTCATGCGCTTTTAGATGCCGCTTAGCCCAATACGCTATCTGAAATCGGAGCGACGTAAATTGTACAAATGTGATAGAATTTCCCTGAAATCTTATATTAATCAAAATATAAAATGATCTAATCGGGTCTCTGATTGCCCTATCGTAGAAGATTAGTAGTGCATTTTACTCGCCATTCCGTGCGCTTTACGATGCCGCCTAGCCCAGTACATTATCTGAAACAGGAGCGACGTAACTTGAACAAATGTGATAGAATTACGCTGCATTCTTATATTAACCGTTATATAAAATGATCTAATCGGGTCTCTGTTTGCCTTATCCTGGAAGTTTAATAGCGCATTTTACTCGCCATTCCACGCGCTTTAAGATGCCGCCTAGCCCAGTATGCTATCTGAAATAGGAGAGACGTAAATTGAACAAATGTTATAGAATTTCGCTGAATTCTTAAATTAACCATAATATAAAATGATCTAATCGGGTCTCTGTTTGCCTTATCCTAGAAGTTTAATAGTGCATTATACTCATCATTTCATGCGCTTTTAGATGCCGCCTAGCCCAGTACGCTATCTGAAATAGGAGCGACGTAAATTGAACAAATGTGATAGAATTTCCGTGAATCCTTACATTAACCTTAACGTAAAATGATCTAATCGGGTCTCTGTTCGCCCTACCATAGAAGTCTAATGGTGCATTTCACTCGTCATTTCATGCGCTTTGAGATGCCGCCTAGCCCAGTACGCTATCTGAAATAGGAGCGACGTAAATTAAACAAATGTGATAGAATTTCCGTGAATCCTTATATTAACATAAATGTAAAATCATCTACTCGGGTCTCTGTTCGCCCTACCATAGAAGTCTAATGGTGCATTTCACTCGTCATTTCATGCGCTTTGAGATGCCGCCTAGCTCAGTACGCTATCTGAAATAGGAGCGACGTAAATTGAACAAATGTGATAGAATTTCCGTGAATCATTATATTAACCTTAATGTAAAATGATCTAATCGGGTCTCTGTTCGCCCTACCATAGAAGTCTAATGGTGCATTTCACCCGTCATTTCATGCGCTTTGAGATGCCGCCTAGCCCAGTACGCTATCTGAAATAGGAGCGACGTAAATTGAACAAATGTGATAGAATTTCCGTGAATCCTTATATTAACCTTAATGTAAAATCATCTAATCGGGTCTCTGTTCGCCCTACCATAGAAGTCTAATGGTGCATTTCACTCGCCATTTCATGCGCTTTGAGATGCCGCTTAGCCCAATACGCTATCTGAAATATGGGCGACGTAAATTGAACAAATGTGATAGAATTTCCCTGAAATCTTATATTAAACAAAATATAAAATGATCTAATCGGGTTTCTGATTGCTCTATCATAGAAATTTTGTAGTGCATTTTACTCGATCTTCCACGCGCTTTAAGATGCCGCCGAGCCCAGTACGCTATCTGAAATAGGAGCGACGTAAGATGAACAAATGTGATAGAATTACGCTGCATTCTTATATTAACCGTAATATAAAATGATCTAATCGGGCCTCTGTTTGCCTTATCCTATAAGTTTAATAGTGCATTTCACTCGCCATTTCATGCGCTTTGAAATGCTGCTTAGCCCAATACGCTATCTGAAATAGGAGCGACGTAAATTGAAAAAATGTGATAGAACTTCGCTGCATTCTTATATTAACCGTAATATAAAATGATCTAATCGGGTCTCTGTTTGCCCTATCATAGAAGTTTAATAGTGCATTTCACTCGTCATTTCATGCGCTTTGAGATGCCGCTAAGCCCAATAAGCTATCTGTAATAGGAGCGACGTAAATTGAACACATGTGATAGAACTTCGCTGAATTCTTAAATTAACCGTAATATAAAACGATCGAATCGGGTCTCTGTTTGCCCTACCCTAGAAGTTTAATAGTGCATTTTATTCGCCATTTCATGCGCTTTGAGATGCCGCATAGCCCAATACGCTATCTGAAATAGGAGCGACGTAAATTGAACAAGTGTGATACAATTTCCCTGAAATCTGATATTAAACAAAATATAAAATGATCTAATCGTGTCTCTGATTGCCCTATCATAGAAGTTTAGTAGTGCATTTTACTCGCCATTCCACGCGCTTTAAGATGCCGCCTAGCCCAGTACGCTATCAGAAATAGGAGCGACGTAAGTTGAACAAATGTGATAGAATTACGCTGAATTCTTAAATTAACCATAATATAAAATGATCTAATCGGGTCTTTGTTTGCCCTACCCTAGAAGTTTAATAGTCCATTTTACTCGCCATTGCATGTGCTTTGAGATGCCGCATAGCCCAATACGCTATCTGAAATAGGAGCGACGTAAATTGAACAAATGTGACAGAATTTCCGTGCATTCTTATATTAACCTTAATGTACAATGATCCAATCGGGTCTCTGTTCGCCCTACCATAGAAGTCTAATAGTGCATTTCACTCGCCATTTCTTGCGCTTTGAGATGCCGCTTAGCCCAATACGCTATGTGAAATAGGAGCGACGTAAGTTGAACAAATGTGATAGAATTTCGCTGAATCCTTAAATTAACCAAAATATAAAATGATCTCATCGGGTCTCTGTTTGCCCTACCCTAGAAGTTTAATAGTGCATTCTACTCGCCATTCCACGCGCTTTAAGATGCCGCCCAGCCCAGTACGCTATATGAAATAGGAGCGACGTAAATTGAACAAATGTGATAGAATTTTGCTGAATTCTTAAATTTACCAAAATATAAAATGATCTCATCGGGTCTCTGTTTGCCCTACCCTAGAAGTTTAATAGTGCATTTTATTCGCCATTCCACGCGCTTTAAGATGCCGCCCAGCCCAGTACGCTATATGAAATAGGAGCGACGTAAATTGCACAAATGTGATAGAATTTTGCTGAATTCATAAATTAACCATAATATAAAATGATCTAATCGGGTCTCTGTTCGCCCTACCATAGAAGTCTAATAGTGCATTTCACTCGTCATTCCATGCGCTTTGAAATGCTGCTTAGCCCAATACGCTATCTGAAATAGGAGCGACGTAAATTGAACAAATTTGATAGAACTTCGCTGAATTCGTAAATTAACCATAATATAAAATGATTTAATCGGGTCTTTGTTTGCCCTAGCCTAGAAGTTTAATAGCTCATTTTACTCGCCATTTCATGCGCTTTCAGATGCCGCTTAGCCCAATACGCTATCTGAAATAGGAGCGACGTAAATTGAACAAATGTGATAGAATTTCGCTGAATTCTTAAATTAACCATAATATAAAATGATCTTATCGGGTCTCTGTTTGCCCTACTCTAGAAGTTTGACAGTGCATTTTACTCGCCATTTCATGCGCTTTGAGATGCCGCTTAGCCGAATACGCTAACTGAAATAGGAGCGACGTAAATTGAACAAATGTGATAGAATTTTGCTGAATTCTTAAATTAACCATAATATAAAATGATCTAATCGGGTCTCTGTTCGCCCCACCCTAGAAGCTTAATAGTGCATTTCACTCGTCATTTCATGCGCTTTGAGATGCCGCTTAGCCCAATATGCTATCTGAAATAGGAGCGACGAAAATTGAACAAATGTGATAGAATCTCGCTGAATTCTTTTATTAACCATAATGTAAAATGATCTGATCGGGGCTCTGTTCGCCCTAGCCTAGAAGTTTAATAGTGCATTGTATTCGCCATTTCATGCGCTTTGAGATGCCGCTTAGCCGAATTCGCTATCTCAAATAGGAGCGACGTAAATTGAACAAATGTGATAAAATTTCCCTGAAATCTTATATTAAACAAAATATAAAATGATCAAATCGGGTCTCTGATTGCCCTATCATAGAAGTTTAATAGTGCATTTCACTCGTCATTTCATGCGCTTTGAGATGCAGCTAAGCCCAATAAGCTATCTGTAATAGGAGCGACGTAAATTGAACAAGTCTGGTAGAACTTCGCTGAATTCGTAAATTAACCATAATATAAAATGATTTAATCGGGTCTTTGTTTGCCCTAGCCTAGAAGTTAAATAGCTCATTTTACTCGCCATTTCATGCGCTTTCAGATGCCGCTTAGCCCAATAAGCTATCTGAAATAGGAGCGACGTAAATTGAACAAATGTGATAAAATTTCCCTGAAATCTTATATTAAACAAAATATAAAATGATCTAATCGGGTCTCTGATTGCTCTACCATAGAAGTTTAGTAGTTCATTTTACTCGCCCTTCCACGCGCGTTGAGATGCCGCCTAGCGCAGTACGCCCTCTGAAATAGGAGCGACGTAAATTAAACAAACGTGATAGAATTTCGCTGAATTCTTAAATTAACAATAATATAAAATGATCTAATCGGGTCTCTGTTCACCTTACCATAGAAGTCTAATGGTGCATTTCACTCGCCATTGCATGCGCTTTGAGATGCCGCTTAGCCCAATACGCTATCTGAAATAGGAGCGACGTAAGTTGAACAAATGTGATAGAATTTCGCTGAATTCTTTTATTAACCATAATGTAAAATGATCTGATCGGGTCTCTGTTCGCCCTAGCCTAGAAGTTTAATAGTGAATTTTATTCGCCACTTCATGCGCTTTGAGATGCCACTTAGCCGAATACGCTATCTGAAATAGGAGCGACGTAAATTGAACAAATGTGATACAATTTCCCTGAAATCTTATATTAAACAAAATATAAAATGATCTAATCGGGTCTCTGATTGCCCTACCATAGAAGTTTAGTAGTGCATTTTCCTCGCCATTCCACGCGCTTTAAGATGCCGCTAAGCCCAATACGCTATCTGGAATAGGAGCGACGTAAATTGAACAAACGTGATAGGATTTCGCTGAATTCTTATATTAACCAAAATATAAAATGATCTAATCGGGTCTCTGATTGCCCTATCATAGAAGGCTAATAGTGCATTTTACTCGCTATTCCACGCGCTTTAAGGTGCCGGCAAGCCCAGTAGGCTATCTGAAATAGGAGTGACGTAAATTGAACAAATGTGATAGAATTACTCTTAATTCTTTTATTAACCATAATGTAATATGATCTAATCGGGTCTCTGTTTGCCATACCCTAGAAGTTTAATAGTGCATTTCACTCGTCATTTCATGCGCTTTGAGATGCCGCTTAGCCCAATAAGCTATCTGAAATAGGAGCGACGTAAATTGAACAAATGTGATAGAATTTCGCTGAATTCTTATATTAACCAAAATATGAAATGATCTAATCGGGTCTCTGATTGCCCTATCATAGAAGTTTAATAGTGCATTTTACTCGCCATTCCACGCGCTTTAAGTTGCCGCCTAGCCCAGTACGCTATCTGAAATAGGAGCGACGTAAATTGAACAAATGTGATAGAATTTCGCTGAATTCTTATATTAACCGTAATATAAAATGATCTAATCGGGTCTCTGTTTGCCTTACCCTAGAAGTTTAATAGTGCATTTTACTCGCCATTTCATGCGCATTGAGGTGCCGCTTAGCCCAATATGCTATCTGATATAGGAGCGACGTAAATTGAACAAATGTGATACAGTTTCGCTGAATTCTTAAATTAACCATAATATAAAATGATCTTATCGGGTCTCTGTTTGCCCTACCCTAGAAGTTTAATAGTGCATTTTACTCGCCAATCCACGCGCTTTAAGATGCCGCCTAGCCCAGTACGCTATCTGAAATAGGAGCGACGTAAATTGAACAAATGTGATAGAATTACGCTGAATTCTTATATTAACCGTAATATAAAATGATCTGATCGGGTCTCTGTTTGCCTTATCCTAGAAGTTCAATAGTGCATTTCACTCGTCATTTAATGCGCTTTGAGATGCCGCTTAGCCCAGTACGCTATCTGAAATAGGAGCGACGTAAATTGAACAAATGTGATAGAATTTCGCTGAATTGATAAATTAACCATAATATAAAATGATCTAATCGGGTCTCTGTTTGCCATACCCTAGAAGTTTAATAGTGCATTTTACTCGCCAATCCACGCGCTTTAAGATGCCGCCTAGCGCAGTACGCCCTCTGAAATAGGAGCGACGTAAATTAAACAAACGTGATAGAATTACGCTGAATTCTTGTATTAACCGTAATATAAAATGATCTAATCGGGTCTCTGTTTGCCTTATCCTAGAAGTTTAATAGTGCATTTTACTCGCCATTTCATGCGCATTGAGATGCCGCTTAGCCCAATACGCCATCCGAAATAGGAGCGACATAAATTGAACAAATGTGATAGAGTTTCGCTGAATTCTTAAATTAACCATAATATAAAAAGATCTTATCGGGTCTCTGTTTGCCCTGCCCTAGAAGTTTAATAGTGCATTTTACTCGCCATTTCTTGCGCTTTGAGATGCCGCTTAGCCCAATACGCTATCTGAAATATCAGCGACGTAAATTGAACAAATGTGATAGAATTACGCTGAATTCTTATATTAACCGTAATATAAAATGATCTGATCGGGTCTCTGTTTGCCCTATCCTAGAAGTTTAGTAGTGCATTTCACTCGTCATTTCATGCGCTTTGAGATGCCGCTTAGCCCAATAAGCTATCTGAAATAGGAGCGACGTAAATTATAACAAATGTGATAGAATTTTTCTGAATTCTTTAATAAACCATAATATGAAATGATCTAATCGGGTCTCTGTTTGCCGTACCCTAGAAGTTCAACAGTGCATTTTGCTCGCCATTTCATGCGCTTTGAGATGCCGCTTAGCCCAATAAGCTATCTGAAATAGGAGCGACGTAAATTATAACAAATGTGATAGAATTTCCTGAATTCTTAAATAAACCGTAATATGAAATGATCTAATCGGGTCTCTGTTTGCCCTACCCTAGAAGTTCAACAGTGCATTTTGCTCGCCATTTCATGCGCTTTGAGATGCCGCTTAGCCCAATACGCTATCTGAAATAGGAGCGACGTAAATTGAACAAACGTGATAGGATTTCCCTGAATTCTTATATTAACCTTAATGTAAAATGATCAAATCGATTCTCTATTCGCCCTACCCTAGAAATTTAATAGTGCCTTTCACTCGTCATTTCATGCGCATTGAGATGCCGCTTAGCCCAATACGCTATCTGAAATAGTAGCGACGTATATTGAACAAACGTGATAGAATTTCCCTGAATTCTTATATTAACCTTAATGTAAAATGATCTAATCGGTTATCTGTTCGCCCTACCCTAGAAGTTTAATAGTGCATTTTACTCGACATTTCATGCGCTTTGAGATGCCTCTTAGCCCAATACGCTATCTGAAATAGGAGCGACGTAAATTGAACAAGTGTGATAGAATTTCGTTGAATTCTTAAATTAACCATAATATAAAATAATCTAATCGGGTCTCTGTTCGCCCTAGCCGAGAAGTTTAATAGTGCATTTTATTCGCCATTTCATGCGCTTTGAGATGCCGCTTAGCCCAATACGCTATCTGGAATTGGAGCGACGTAAATTGAACAAACGTGATAGGATTTCGCTGAATTCTCATATTAACCAAAATATAAAATGATCTAATCGGGTCTCTGATTGCCCTATCATAGAAGTTTAATAGTGCATTTTACTCGACATTCCACGCGCTTTAAGATGCCGGCTAGCCCAGTAGGCTATCTGAAATAGGAGTGACGTAAATTGAACAAATGTGATAGAATTACTCTTAATTCTTTTATTAACCATAATGTAATATGATCTAATCGGGTCTCTGTTTGCCTTACCCTAGAAGTTTAATAGTGCATTTTACTCGACATTTCATCCGCTTTGACATGCCGCTTAGCCCAATACGCTATCTGAAATAGGAGCGACGTAAATCGAACAAATGTAATAGAATTTCCGTGAATTCTTATATTAACCTTAATGTAAAATGATCTAATCGGGTCTCTGTTCGCCTTACCATAGAAGTCTAATGGTGCATTTCACTCGCCATTGCATGCGCTTTGAGATGCCGCTTAGCCCAATACGCTATCTGAAATAGGAGCGACGTAAGTTGAACAAATGTGATAGAATTTCGCTGAATTCTTTTATTAACCATAATGTAAAATGATCTGATCGGGTCTCTGTTCGCCCTAGCCTAGAAGTTTAATAGTGAATTTTATTCGCCACTTCATGCGCTTTGAGATGCCGCTTAGCCGAATACGCTATCTGAAATAGGAGCGACGTAAATTGAACAAATGTGATAGAATTTCCCTGAATTCTTATATTAACCTTAATGTAAAATGATCTAATCGGGTCTCTGTTCGCCTTACCATCGAAGTCTAATGGTGCATTTCACTCGCCATTTCATGCGCTTTGAGATGCCGCTTAGCCCAATACGCTATCTGAAATAGGAGCGACGTAAGTTGAACAAATGTGATAGAATTTCGCTGAATTCTTTTATTAACCATAATGTAAAATGATCTGATCGGGTCTCTGTTCGCCCTAGCCTAGAAGTTTAATAGTGAATTTTATTCGCCACTTCATGCGCTTTGAGATGCCCGCTTAGCCGAATACGCTATCTGAAATAGGAGCGACGTAAATTGAACAAATGTGACACAATTTCCCTGAAATCTTATATTAAACAAAATATAAAATGATCTAATCGGGTCTCTGTTTGCCTTACCCTAGAAGTTTAATGGTGCATTTTATTCGCCATTTCATGCGCTTTGAGATGCCGCTTAGCCCAATACGCTATCTGAAATAGGAGCGACGTAAATTGAACAAATGTGATAGAATTTCCTTGAAATCTTATATTAAACAAAATATAAAATGATCTAATCGGGTCTCTGAGTGCCCTATCATAGAAGTTTAGTAGTGCATTTTACTCGCCCTTCCACGCGCTTTAAGATGTCGTCTAGCCCAGTACGCTACCTGAAATAGGAGCGACGTAAGTTGAACAAATGTGATAGAATTACGCTGAATTCTTATATTAACCGTAATATAAAATGATCTAACCGGGTGTCTGTTTGCCTTACCCTAGAAGTTTAATAGTGCATTGTACTCGCCATTTCATGCGCTTTGAGATGCCGCGTAGCCCAATACGCTATCTGAAATGGGAGCGACGTAAATTGAACAAATGTGATAGGATTTCGCTGAATTCTTAAATTAACCATAATATAGAATGATCTAATCGAGTCTCTGTTCGCCCTACCCTAGAAGTTTAATAGTGCATTTCACTCGACATTTCATGCGCTTTGAGATGCCGCTTAGCCCAATAAGCTATCTGAAATAGGAGCGACGTAAATTGAACAAATGTGATAGAATTGCACTGAATTCTCATGCTAACATTAATGTAAACTGATCTAATCGAGTCTCTGTTCGCCTTACCCTAGAAGTTTAATAGTGCACTTCACTCGCCATTTCATGCGCTTTGAGATGCCGCTTAGCCCAATACGCTACCTGACATAGGAGGGACGTAAATTGAACAAATGTGATAGAATTTCGCTGAATCCTTATATTAACCAAAATATAAAATGATCTAATCGGGTCTCTGATTGCCCTATCATAGAAGTTTAATAGTGCATTTTACTCGCCATTCCACGCGCTTTAAGATGACGCCTAGCCCAGTACGCTATCTGAAATAGGAGCGACGTAAATTGAACAAATGTGATAGAATTTCGCTGAATCCTTATATTAACCAAAATATAAAATGATCTAATCGGGTCTCTTATTGCCCTATCATAGACGTTTCATAGGGTATTTTACTCGCCATTCCACACGCTTTAAGATGCCGCCTAGCCCAGTACGCTATTTGAAATAGGAACGACGTAAATTGAACAAGTGTGATAGAATTTCGTTGAATTCTTAAATTAACCATAATATAAAATGATCAAATCGGGTCTCTGTCTGCCATACCCTAGAAGTTTAATAGTGCATTTTATTCGCCATTTCATGCGCTTTGAGATGCCGCTTAGCCCAATGCGCTATCTGAAATATCAGCGACGTAAATTGAACAAATGTGATAGAATTTCATTGAATTCTTATATTAACCTTAATGTAAAATGATCTATTCGGGTCTCTGTTCGCCCTACCCTAGAAGTTTGATAGTGCATTTCTCTCGTCATTTCATGCGCTTTGAGGTGCCGCTTATCCAAATACGCTATCTGAAATAGGAACGACGTAAATTGAACAAGTGTGATAGAATTTCGTTGAATTCTTAAATGAACCAAAATATAAAATGATCTAATCGGGTCTCTGATTGCCCTATCATAGAAGGCT